>JAYESD010000005.1:155436469-155713204 GCA_036927565.1 Tuctoria greenei | reverse complement strand
TGGTTATGAATTAACTTCTGATATTTATTATGGTTATTGGTAATGAGAAATCAAGAATATGGATGATGGTAATGAATATGGACTGGTACTATGATATTACTTATGGTTTATGATGGGATTATTTCACATATATATAATATGTTTCTTTTTGAATGTTTTAATGTACTTTTCAGCACTTAGCCTTTATTATTGTCGTCAATTGTATCAGCTACATGTCATACTTTCCAAACTTGTTGAGTACGACATGTAATCACTTTTGCAATCCCCCCCCTAACAGTTGCACGTCAAGATTGGGAGTATAACGATGATAATGCGTAGTTCTAGGCCATGTCTACCGCCAGCTTTGCCTGTGGAGTGTTGGAGCTACGCTATCCCTTTTGCTTATTTGCTTAGCTTGCTCAGTTTAGTTTATTTCTGCTGCATTAGTTGAACTTGTCATTAATATTCATTAGAGCTTGTATTTGAGGATATTATGAGTTGTGTAATAAAATATGGTTAATTAATCTTGTTCTGTGGTATTTTTCTGTATACTCTTCTGTGAATGCACCCGTGTATGTGTGTTGATCATCTTGGGCACACATATGCGTTTACTTGGTTCATTTTCGGAACTGGGTGTCACATCGCCTTTCCCTTACCCTTACCTTTGGTGAAGTTAATAGAATCTCCACCCTAACCCTTATGCGCTCCTCCTCTTGAACGCACATAGCCATGACCTTTTCTAATGTCCAGCTATCTTCCTTATAGTTGTAATTTATCACAAAAGTCTCAAACTCCTTATGCAAAGACATGAAGATGAAATGTACAAGCATCTCATCAGGCATGGCTAAGTTAAGAGTCTTGAGGTTTGCATTCAAATTACTCATCTTAAGGATGTCATCTCTCACACCCCCACCAGTGTATCTCTCATTAACGAGCCTTTTGAGGAGAGTGTTTGCTAATGTCTTAGTGGAGCTAGTGTACTGACTTTTGACCTTGACAAGATACTCAGTAGTCAGATCACAGTCAAGAATAGCTCCTCTTATGATCTCAGAAATGGTGGCCTTAATGACCATGAGGTATTTTCTGTTGGATTCCTCCCATGACTCAAGATCCTTAGGGTGCTTTTCCTTAACCTTAAGATACTCCTCTTTTCTTACTCCAAACTCCTCATTAGTTTCCTTAGGCTGAGCAATGGGAGCTTTAGGATCAACAGGGCGATCCTTTCTTAGGCAAAGGTCAAGTTTTGCAATTGCTGAGTTCATCCTGAGTCTCTCATTCTATGTCCCAAAGTTATGACCCGTGAGAGTCTCTATGGAGGCAATGAGATTTACCACATTGGAGGCACCTAAATAAAACAAATATAGGGGTTAGAAAATTACTTAAATAACATATAATGCAACACATACTTCACGTTGGTTACTCAACAAAACCATTTCACTTAAATAACTTAAGTAACATGGAAATATTTCACGTTGGTTACTCTGATGTCAATGTAAACATACTTAAAAAATTCATGTAGACATATCCAATATATTGCAAATATACTGAAAATAAACATAACCATGGCAAAATTAAATTTTCACGTTGGTTACTTATTTAATTTCCATGCAAAAAGTACACAATCTTAATATTATAGCAAATTCAAACTTTCACATTGGTTACTTATTTAAATTCAGTACTAAATAACAGCGGAAGCTAAAAGAACTTAATTCCTTAAATTACTGAAATTAATTGCAAAACACTTAAAAGCAATTTATTAGATTTAAATAAATGAGAAAATTCACTTAATAACTAAAATTAGCTAAAATTTTAGAAATAATGCGATCAAATCATACTAAACATCACACAAAATTTTTTGAAATTTTCTCAGCTATTTAACTAATTTTCTAATCATTTTCTTAATTTCTGGAATTATTTTTCAATTCTAAATCATTTCTGAAAATTAAAACTATTGGAAAATGCTAACAGGCCAAAAACCTTAAATATGGCCCAATTCTGAAATTGGCCCAGCGGCCCATCTCAAAATTTCATTAAAATTCTGAAGATAATCCGTGCGCAGCCCACTGAGTATTCGGCCCACGGAACAAAAATTGGCCCGTTTAAAGATGGAAAAATCCGAGAAAATTGAAAGGGCAGCCCAGCTGGCCCAAATCGCGCTTCCGCATGGGCTCCGGGCCTGTCCCCTTAAGCGGCACGCAGCGCGTGCTAAGGACCGTCCGATCTCAATCCGACGATCACGATTCACTAGATCTTAACACTTAAGCTAATCTGAGCCATTCATTTTTGATCCGACGATCGAGGGGTGAGATCGGGAGACATAAAATTTTCTTTGCTGCAGAAATCGCCGAACCCTAATTAATTTCCGCCTACACTCTCTCTCTCCTCACTCCGAGCGATGGCAAGGCAAGCGAGAGCGGCGGGGGTTGAGCGCCGCGCCGGGACCTCCGGCGCCGCCGCACAATTGACGCCAGCGAGGGAGCACCCATAAAAGGTGGTCTCTCTGTCAGTCTCAATGGCACCGACTTGTTTGCCGCTGAGGAAAACAGGCGCGGCCGCCGGATTTGAATGGAGAGATTGAGGGTTACCTGATGCGCTGCCGCGAGGACTTCTAGCGCCGCCGCACCACCGTTGTCGACGAGTGGTGTGGTTGGTTGGCCGTCGAAGGAAACCCGCGGCTAGGGTTAGGGTTTCGACTCTTAATCCTAGCCCGATGCTCTGAGTGTACTGAGTGTTTTTGCTTGCAGGTATCTCATCGCCATCGAAGCTTCCTCCATGGCGCGCACGTCGTGCCACCGGTGGAGTGAAGCGCCTAGGGTTAGGGTGTTCTAACTCTGGGCTCTAAGGTGGCGGCAGCGGATGGGTGAGCGACAAGGGTTAGGGCTTTGGCCCGAAAACCCCAGTGTTGCTCCTGAAGATAATGGTGCCGCTGTTGTCTCTCCGTTGGGAGATCCAACAGACAGTCCGCCGATGAAGGGAGGAGGCTGCAAGGGTTAGGGTTGCCCCTAATCCTGCTCTGAGAAGGATTCAGCGGCCCATGGCCACTTAATCCAGATAAGTCCTCACCCCAATCACAGTTTTTCTTAATTTGATTCGATTTTCTTTCTAAGTTCTTAATCTTAGCCGAAATCGAAACTAAAATTTGAATCCCCTCCTTCTAAATGTTGCGAGAAACAACTTAATTTTAATATAATACTAATTAACAGAGAGTAGGCCTTAAGTAAAATGATTAGAAACTGATTAATTTGACTTAAGACTTAATTACCTAATTAGGAATTCACTAGCACGGCTCTGATGCCATTGTTAGATTTTAGGGTGCTTAGGATCGACACTAGCAATAACTAATTAGGAGTACTTAGGTCTAAACTAATCTAACAGACATACTTAGGCATAATTAAACATTGATCTAATGACTTAGACTAATAATCAGGCAATCAAACATAAGAACAGATCATGCATGCAATAGTGAATACTTAGGAGATTAGGAGAGAGATGTGAGGGTTACCGTCGGTGGATCCATTAGATGCCATTGTGCTCCAATGGATGGTCGCAGAAGAGATGAATGGTGCAGGGCGATCGGTAGCGCAGGGAGATCGTCGATGCAGTGACGGCTCGGTGCAGGAATGGCGGCGGTGGCCTTCCCCTCGTTCCGTGTGCTAACAGATCGGGTTAGGGTTGTGGGAAGAGTCTTAGGCTCGTAATTAACTCGGTAATTAGAGCCCCGGCCTCTCCCCTCTTTTTATTGTCGCGCGGGCGACAGGGGGGCCGCACCGAACGGGAGTCGGTGCACCCCTGATCAGGGCGCGAGGGGAGAGTTGGATCCAGAAGTAGTTGTTGACCATACAACCGGGATCACAAAACACTAACAGCGTGTGGTCATCCACTTGGACAAAGAGCGCTCCTTAAGGTATTCTGGTAGCAGAAAGGAGGATTTGAAGTCCGCCCCCATGAGGTCAATAATGTTAAGTTAATATCTGTGAGCATTTGACTGATAGGTGAGATCTGATGATCTTGGAAGTTTCTTTGTTCCATGTGTCTCCCTCATTCATAGATTAGGTCGCTAGAGGTCGTTGTATTATTTTCCAGGTTTTGTGCCTCCTTCCTTTTGTTGTTGGAGGGTTCAGGGTCCGTTGCTTAGCCTGTTTGATGGTATTGGTCAGTTGTATTGTTGTGTTGGTCGTGTTTATCTTCTTGGGTCGTTGTAGCTGGCTATCTCAGCCATTTTATCCTTTATTAATTAATATAACAGTACGACTTCTCCCTGCTATTTTCACGGTTCAAAAAAACTTTCCACGCTTTATTAGAGGTATTTAGCATCACTACTCTTGCACTGACGGACTTTTGATGTTTAGTAGAAATTTATTGTTGAGCTAGCCCCTCATAGGCTTAAATTCCGACATACAACTCATGATAGACTCGGGAGTTACTAAGGTGGGGACAACCCTCACATGAGTCAAGTGTACAGAATAACAAGTCCGACTCTACCTTAGCATGTATGGTGGAGTCGGAAGAAGATTACTATCCGGACTCTAGCCAGATACGCAAGAAAACAACCACCGAAGATCAAAAATGTAGCAAGTTAGATATAGAATCCAACGGGGCTCATCAAACACATAATCAACCAGAATACACTATGAGACCCTTAAATTCCTATAAAAGGTTGAGGGAAACCGAGTTGAGATATCCTGACGTCCTCTACTAGATCTGCAATTCTGCATACACAAACATCCAAGCCTTCAAGCATGATAATATAAGAACATCCTACACCCGATATTTCGCTGAGTGGTCGATATAAAATCCTATACATCGCTGTAATCTTGATATCAAGAAGAGTCAATCAAACTGGAGTAGAATATTAACTCGCCATAGAGAGCATATAATGTTTTCTGATACTGCTGAGATCATCAATGTGGAGAAGTCCGTTGGGTCTCATGATTCCGTCTACAAATTTTAATGCCGCGAAATAACCTCGACACCTTCTGATAGCTTTTAACTCCTAGTGGATCCAAGTGGAGTTGAAAAAATCAATCCTGTGTTCCACTGAATGAGTTCTAGTTGAAAGCTTATGTTTGGTTAATATCCGTATACACAAATGGTGGCAAATAAAATTCTCGTAATAGTTATTTTTGTCACATATCATTTCATCTATTAAAATTAAAGTGATCCAATACTCAAAACATACAACACGGTAAACTTTCTCAATCATCTCAAAAATGGGAAGAATCAGCGTGCTGCGAAAACAATTTAATTACTATCTCGAGTCTCTCTAAAGCATGTGTATATGCCACAAACTGTTTATCTTTATTATTTCCATTTCGTAAGAAGAGGCAAATGAATCAATGTCTCTATATTTCAGATAAGATTTCGCAGTCCACATCCCCATCATAATCTCATATCGCTAACTGGCAAATATTCCTACACACTACAGGAAACGGGCAAATGGTTGTCGGTTCTACACAAGACCGTGGGGGCCGTCACATTTATTTGACTAAGAGCGTCGGTTTTTAATTCCCGACGATCATAATATTATGAGCGTCGGCAATATGTCGGCAAGGGCTGGAGAACCGATGAACATAAAGTTATAGCCGTCGGCTAAGCTTTAGAAACCGACGGTTGTAATAATGCTGTCAACAGGGAAACCGACGGTTTTACTGTGGGCCCGGATGCAGGTCACGACGGGTGTTGGCGTATGACAGTTATGGCCGTCCGGATCCAAGGTGGAACCGACATTTTTATGTTATAGGCATCGAGGGATGCCAATCGACAGCTATAAGTGGGCCCGGCTCAGGCGAAAATGGGGATGATCCCGAGCGAGATAGGAGGTTGGCAAGACTTGCGGAGCTAGCTGAGGCAGGTCAGCTGCCTGCTCGATGCCCTTTCAGGTACTATTTCAGATTAATTGATAAGCTATTTTTATGTTTGTTTATTGTTAACTAATTAACTAATATTGTTTGAATGGGCTACGGAGGCACCTTTTATGTACTCTAAGTAAAAGCTTGGATGAGCAGATAGTAATAAAGCCGAAGGGTACTAGGTGTTGGGTCGAGATTAATTGGAGTGGCAAGGGGCATCGACGAGTAATTAACATAGAGTTGGGAAACATCATCCGATTTTGCTTTCCCGGGATGGTTGTGTTGGACGGTCAAGGAATTGCCGCGCATAGTTGGGATCACTATGCACTGAAAGAGTATGCCCCTGCAGGTACTTGTCAGAACAGAGTTTGGGATATGTTTTTGCTAAGTGTATTCATAGTCCTTCAATTATATTACATCTTGTTCTGATTGACATAAATTGTTGTTTGCATTGCAAGGTGTGTTTCGATTGTAGGAAGGTGAGAGTGAACATATGCAAGAGCGGTTTTCCACGAGTCAGCAAAAAGTTGCACAAAGGACTCCTTCTCCGATGCCCGAATCAAAGATGTGATTGTGTACTACAAGACTAAGTTGTTGACACGCATATAAAAAAAATGAAGCAGCCAAATTACATATAACAAAGGAGGAGTACTTGAATAGCAACGTGGATTGGATATGTGAAGCTTGGGAATGGTTAATTGAGTACTGGGCATCGAATGAGTTCAATATAGTTTCGGATAGAAAGCAAAAAAATGGAAGAGCAAACCTGGAAAGCATTACTATGGGTCGGATGGACATGCGCGGATGGAACAAAGAATAGTATGAATTCTTAAAATCATACTTAGATTGCTTCAAATAATTGTATTGGTTAAACTTCAAATTTTGTTATTGCAGCATGCTGAAATTGGTATCGCTCTTAGCTTTTTTGAGTTTTACCTTAAGGGGCATAGAGGTCCAGACCCAACTCGCTCGGAGCAATTGTGGGACGAGGAAGCAACGCAAAAAGTGGTAAGTATGATCTATCCAAGTCATTTTACCTTTTATTACATCTACGCAAGAACTCATTGTATCCTTGCAGGTGAAATATGTTGAGTGATTCATAAAAAATCATGGAGATGATGATGTGGGTGCGGACATTGTAAGACCGCCGTTGGATGTGGGTGTGGTGTACAAAGCCGGTGGAGGTGTACCGCATGGGAGATATGTGTAAAGATTATGATGTTTATAAGTTAATGATTGTCAATTCATCGCACTTGTATCTTTTGTAGACTTGGGTTGGGCGACGGGTATGTAGAGCGTGAGGCCTATGTTAGGCGACGACACTCCAGTGCTAGTTCTAGTAGGTCCCAATCTACTGCGAAGACGGATACATAAAGAGATGAGTTGAGACTCAGGAAGAGATGCAGATGCAGTTGCAACAGCAGCGGCACCACACAGAGATGCAGATGCAGATGCGGCAACAGATACAGCAACAGGTGCAGCAACAGATGCAGTATCTGTATATAGCACAGGTATCTTAACAATTGAACTAGTTATTCAATTTTAAAATGTTTCACTTAAGATCTCACAAATAATTTACTTGATGTAGTTTTTGGGTCACGGTAGCATCGGTACTCCGTTCGGCACACCACAACCACCTCAGTTTGACATGATATCGCAGGTATACTTGTTGTTTCATTCAAGTTACAATACTCGTTACTATGTGTTAAATTAACTGAATATCTTTACTTGATGTAGTTCTTTGCTCAAGGTGGTATGCCTCGTCCAATGCAGCCAGTACAACATATTGGCTCCTCGTCACAGGTATCACCGCGTGTCTTACTACATTGACTTGTAATACAAAATTCTAACCATATGCGTAACAAAGTTCTGAGAGTGGTCAACCATTTGTTCCACACCCTCAGAGATTTATGTCGTTGTTGGCTCCTGGATTGCAGTCGTATCCATGTGTTCTACCACTGATGCTCTTTAATCCGGGACAGACTAACCCATCAACAACTCCGGCCGCAGCGGTATGACTTATAAATCGTTATTTCTCGTAAAAACATAGGTTAATTTGAATAATACTTAGCGACTTTGAGTCAAATGAGCATAGTTGTGAGTTTTGTAACAAATAAGTCAATTAGCACATTTTAGAGAGATTAAGACACTCGAATTGTAAGTATAAATACAAAGTGTAACTTTATTTATTTCTTGTAGGGTTCCCATCATCTGCAAGGTTGTGATGATTTTATGAATTTGAACGAGGGAGGTGCGAGTGGTGGAGGTTCTAATAACAATGTGTGAATCTCGTTTTCACTGCCACTTTGTGAACTTTTATGTGAACATGTCATCTTTGTTTTCATTCCCATCTTTTGTTAAATATGTCAGATACTTTGTGATAAACCGGTGGTGCTCGTTTATATATATGTGTGAACTTTGATGAATTGTTGAACTGTTTTGATCTATTGTTCTGTTGTTGAACTATTGTTTTGATCTGTGAGAACTGTTCTGTTGGTTGATCTGTTGTGTGAACTGTTTTGATCCGTTGTGATGAATATGTGTGAACTGTTCTGCTGGTTGAATTGGAGGGAGTCGTAGGCACTTGGAGGCTGCCCACCCGGGCGGGAGTAGAAAACATGCGGTTATTAAAAAAAGGCCTACTATAGGCGTCAGTACTAGGTCTGGCCGACAACCTTAACCGGGTTAAAGACGTCGGTTCTGGCACGCGGCGAACGTCCTTAGATGCCTTAAAGGCATTAGCTTCAGCAGGCGCCCGACGCTCTTATGACACATAAAAGCATTGGTCGACGGCTTTAGATGTTAAAGGCGTTGGCCCCGACGTTCATATGAGTTAAAAAACGTCGAATCTAGGTCGTTGGCTATGAACGTCCGTTTACCGACGTCTATACATTAAAGGTGTCGGTTTCTTTAGGTTACCGATGCCTATATGGTCAACGACCTTTTGCTCAATTCCTGTAGTGATATGCCTTGTCTACAGTTTAGATTCGCTAGATAGGTCCGAACGAGCGGTGTGACCTGCTGCCTCGTCTAGCCGCAACTAAAGAGATAAAACAAGATAGAGAGAATCTGCATAGCATAAGGGTGAAATCCGGAGTTTCATTTCTTCCCTGTGGGTTTCTATTAGACACAACCTCTGAGCAATATCCATTCAAAATAAAAATATAAATAAATGTATCTACATTTTTGTATGACAACATAATATAATAAAGCTATCGCAGTACAGTACATAAAAATGGGTTCAATGACCTATCGTGAAAGCTGTAACTTTTTTTTTCGTTATTACTGGAAGATCTGGTATAGGCCCTATTTGGCACAGCTGGAACTTGTTACAAAAGCAGCTTGTTTGAAAAGCTGGTGGAAAGCAGCTTCTGCTTATATCCTGCTTTTAGTTCATTCTGAGAAGCAGCTGAACTAATAAGCTGTTACAGAAGCTTCCTGTTTGGCACACCCTCAGCTTATTTTTTTGAAGAAGCTGCAGCAGAAGCTGTACCAAACAGGGCCATATTAAATATAAGTAAGAGAAAAGTGAAAGCTGTACCTACTAATAGATCACGAGGACATCGAATCTAAAGAATTAATGACCCAACGCAACATGGAATTTAGGAACAAAAATAACACGATAATGACGAAGCTTTCAATCTATTAGTTTGTTCCAATAATGAGTAGTCTTTCTCATCCATGAAAATACACATAAAAACTGATTTTAAGCTGAGCATTTCCTCGTATTTTCATGAACATAGAGACTTTTGCTGCCAACATGGTTGCAGCTATCTTGTGTTGCAGGAGAAGGGCTTGGGATTCCCGGAAGCTCCTCGTGCAAATCTTTTTCTTTTTATCTTAACCAGTATTCCACAATTATTTTCCTCTTTTTTTTGTGAATAGGGATATTGTTCTTTGTTCAAGCTTGATAGCGGAAAAAGAAGTCAGTCTTCTTGGAATTGGATTCCCATGTTGATGGTCAGATTGACTGGGCAGGGAAAAAAAGTTGAACGGAGCAGGAATGCAGTGCCAAAAAAACATTTGGATGGTAGCCGTGCTAGGAATGATGGAAGGCGGGTGGTGGCCCGATGGAGCTAATAGAGTACGGGGCCCGCTTCACTGTACAGTTAGCAGTGCCATCAGCAGTTCGGCATTCCTAATTTCTTTCCTATAAGACTGACTCCAACCGGTTACTCATTGGGGGTACTCAAACTCAGAATGAGTACTGAACTTGTAAAAAATTGTCTCCAACCGGGATACGCAAAGGCATCCCTTATTTACGTACCCGCTGAAACACGACTCAGATATAGGTGGTGTCGACTCGTGACTCAAACAAACAACCGCACAACGCTGGCGTCCTCCTGCAGACCTGCTCGAGCAGTTGACGTCTCAGCTCCCGCTCCGCCTCACTGTAGGGTGCCCAGCTCCCGTGCCGTCGTTGGCGCTCTAGGAGGCGACGCCCAGGAGGAGCTGCACCGTGGTCCTCACCAAAAAGAACCCTGGAGGTATGAAACGCATGACCCTTCTCCACCAGATTTCCTTTTGCCTCCGCCCT
The DNA here is from genome assembly GCA_036927565.1 of Tuctoria greenei. NCBI lineage: Eukaryota > Viridiplantae > Streptophyta > Magnoliopsida > Poales > Poaceae > Tuctoria > Tuctoria greenei. The sequence goes on along the minus strand of JAYESD010000005.1, from coordinate 155,702,839 downwards.
CAAATCCTAGGAAATCTTGTTCGTCCTGCGTAGATCTACGAAGATAATGGTAAGTGAGGGCAAATTCCCCTAAAATGTTTCTGAATCACCCCTCCAAATCAGCCCCCCTCCCTCCCCCAACTCGCCCCCAAATTTTGTCATCTGTGAAAGTTGCTGGCATCTTGTTCTTGTACGTAGCAGTGAGTTGAACCCCAATTTCATTCCTTTGTTCTAGTTATTGGTATTTTTCTTGTAGATTTCTATGCTGCACACTACAGGTAGCCTTTATCTTAACCTGAAGCTGTTATTAATTTGTGTTATACATGGATGTTGTACAATTACATTGATGTTATCTTAACATGGATGGTGCTCAATCGTGATGGATCACAATTGTCATTTGCAGACTCCAAAGGTACATCACCGCATTTGGCTTGGGAGGGTTCTGGTGCTTTACCAGGAGCATCTTTTGAGTTCAATTGCAACAATATATCACTCCATTTCGGCTCATTGTTAAGTAGCTTCCAACAATGCATGAACACAAATGGACCTGTCTTCTCATACATGGTTACATCATCATTGATCTGCAGTGGCAAATAAATTAAGCATAAAACTGTCAAGACACAATGAACATATAATAAAATAAGTGCATAAACAAAGAGTGTTTCATAGTACCCTGTCTTGTTCATTTTTTCCACTCTCGTTCCTCCTATCAGTAGCTGATTTGAAGCCACAGAATTTGTTAACAGCCTTTTGCATGACTGTCCATTGATGGTGAATAGCTATTTGACTCCTATGCGAACCTTCGGGCTTGTGATCATTGAAGTAATCATGGATGCGTTTGTAGTAACCACCACTACTCTGATTTACTCCCGATTTCATTCATATATTACATGAGGCTGAAATCAATTCAGTTTTTTTAGGCAAAAAAATACAACTTTAGAGGGTAACCTGTAATGGGGTCCTTGCTGACATTTAAAAATGCTGAACATATGACGTTGTCTTCTTCCTTTGTGAAACCTCCGCCCCATTTTGAAACTTTCTTTGGATTAGCTACTTTTTTGCCCTTGCTTGCAGCCTTGGGGATTTCATTCCCATGTTGAGTTGAACTATCCATTTGTATTAAGTTTTCCTGCAATTACAATACACACATGTTTTTTCATACTTTTATATGTATATAATTGACTGAGGCCTAAAGGAACAGTTATGTGCATCACAAAATACCTGTACGGGGTCAAGGTGCCATAGGGAGGCTGCAAGACGGTATGCCCACTAATCAGCACCAAAAACATTGTTTTGCGGCTGTGTTGATTCGACTAAATCCTCATCAGACACAACAAAGGGATTATAACTACCATGAACCCCCTCTCCATATCCAGAACTATGATTGTCCATCCTACATGCATAAATCTTTGAACTTATTAACAGCAGAATCACAACATACAAATCATATTCAACTACTTGTATTGTACAACATCCATGTATAACACAAATCAATAACAGCTTCAGGTTAAGATAAAGGCTACATGTAGTGTGCAGCATAGAAATCTACAAGAACAATACCAATAACTAGAACAAAGGAATGAAATTGGGGTTCAACTCACTACTACGTACAAGAACAAGATGCCAGCAACTTTCACAGACGACAGAATTTGGGGGCGAGTTGGGGGAGGGAGGGGGCGGATTTGGGGGGTGATTCAGAAACATTTTAGGGGGATTTGCCCTCACTTACCATTATCTTCGTAGATTTACGCAGGACGAACAAGATTTCCTAGGATTTGAGGGCGGAGGCAAAAGGAAATGTGGTGGAGAAGGGTCATGCGTTTCATACCTCTAGGGTTCTTCTTGGTAAGGACCACGGTGCAACTCCTCCTGGGCGTCGCCTCCTGGAGCGCCAACAATGGCGCGGGAGCTGGGCACCCTATGGTGAGGCGGAGCGGGAGCTGGGACGCCGACTGCTCGAGCAGGTCTGCAGGAGGACGCCAGCGTTGTGCGGTTGTTTGTTTGAGTCACGAGTCGACACCACCTATATCTGAGTCGTGTTTCAGCCGGTACGTAAATAAGGGATGCCTTTGCGTATCCCGGTTGGAGACAATTTTTTACAAGTTCAGTACTCATTCTGAGTTTGAGTACCCCAATGGGTAACCGGTTGGAGTCAGCCTTATAGGAAAGAAATTAGGAATGTCGAACTACTGATGGTGCTACTAACTATACAGTGAAGCGGGGCCCGTAGTCCATTAGATCCATCGGGCCCCATACAGCGGTGGCATCTGGGGCATGGACGTCGCGACATCTGCAAGTACACGTCCTGGCCGTCGACGACCCTCGCCTGGCGAACAAGGTGTTGTACATCAAGCCGCCGGCCAACACACTGATGCACAACAAGGTGATGTCCGTGTGGGAGAAGTCGGGCAAGCCAGAGAGTGAAGGAACGAGTTGTACCTGTACCCGGACGTCAAGCCCTCCGAAGTCTGAGTACACCCGTATTTGGAAACTCCTCAGCTTCAAGCTAATCATAGGCAAAGTTGTGTATATGCATATGTAGGTACCTGGCGGACCGGGTACCGATAGATACAAGGAAGAGGACACGTTGGGCCCCGCCTCCCATGGAGGCAGGTTCCAGCGTAACTACAGGACACCACGTGATGCACAGCTCCGGACCTGGTCTCCCCCCCTGAGGTCAAGACCGGCGCCGCCACGTTTCCTGTACCTCCGGACTTGCCTCCACACTGAGTGGAGGTCTGGTGCTACTATGTGTATCGCAGCTCCGGGTCAGGCCTATCTGTTGAGGACGGGACCGGCGCTGCCATGTCTCCCATAGCTCTGGACCTGCAGCTCCGGACTTGCCTCCCCACTTTGGGGATGTCTTGCACTGCCATGTGTCTTATAGCTCCGGACCTACCTCCCCGCTGAGGGGAGGTCCGGCGCTGCCACGTGTTGTGCAGCTCCGGACCTGCCTCCCCGCTGAGGGGAGGTCCAACGCAGCCATGTGTCCCGCAGCTCTGGGCTCGGCCTCCCCCGCTGAGGGTAGGACCGAAGCTACCGCGTGCCCAGCAGCGCCGGGCTAAGGCCTTCCTGCGGAAGCGGGCCCACAACCAACTGGTTAACGGCTACTGGGGGGCGGAAGGAGGCAACAGTAAAGGAAGATGTGCTCAGTATGTCCAAGTAGTAAGTACGCGCACCTTCCCTAGGTAAGCAGAGGTGCGCACTCATAAGTCAAGGGCCTAGTGTCCAGCCTTGTTAAAACTGGCCGGTGCCGAACTGCTACGTACGACAGGCGAATAGGCGGCCGCAACAAGACGGATGGGATGTGTCCAACCATCACGAAAGGCTATGTATAGCCCTGCCGCAGGGCATGGCCACGCGGCACATTGAAGCCATTGATAAGAGATAGCATTTACACCTAGATCTTAGATAGGATTTGGTTCCTCCCGGGACCACCTGTTGGGCCCCGGGGCCCACCTTGTAACTGCTCGGGCCTTGGACTATAAAAGGAACGAGCGAGTGACCGGCCTCGAGCTTAAGATCAGAGACACTCGACACAAGCTTGAGCAATACAACGCATACAAACCACCATGGAGTAGGGTGTTGTGCTCCAGCGGCCCGAACCACGTAAATCCCTTGCGTTCATCATCCACTAGGTTCGATCTTACTAGGACTAGCCCCCCCCCCCCCCATATACATCGAACCTCCGTGGGCTGCTTCCGAGCAGGTCCGAGGAGGTGTCAGTTAGACACCTCGACATTTGGCGCGCTAGGTAGGGGTTTTTTTTTCCTGCAAAGATCTTCACCAGCAGCATGGTGAATGCTCGTTCCAATGCTAGCTCGTCCAGGCCATAGCCCCGCCAGCAGGTGGCAGAGGAGGACCAAGCTTCATCCCATCCCAGAGTTGGGTCCCGCTCTAGGGCGGGAAGACCTGGACCATCACGTCGTCGTGCAGCCACTCCACCTGCTGCAGGCCCGCACAACACAGCATGGCGAACTCCCGTCGTGACAGCTGCTACAGCGCCACCGGTGGCGAGCCCGAAAAGTGCAATTCTAGCAGCGCGTGCACTACTCCGCAATGCACCAACGGCAGGTGCCCCGCAGGGGCAACCCAGCAGTGGATAAACGACGTCGACCATCTGGTCGTTGCTGCACTTAACACGAATCCACAAGGCGGGAGGCGAGCGACATCGACATTTGTGTAACTGTCGCGTACGCCAGCCATCGACCGACAGACCGCTGATAACCGCTCAACTAGGGTCTTGACAGCAGACCTGCGGGCTGAGTTGTAGTGCCTCAGGGTTGGAAAGGACTATCGAGTCTTCATTGAGCGTCAGCGCGAGCAGTGCTGCAATCTTGAAGCTGACTACAGCCTGCTGGGTCCCGGACCCCAGCTGCATGATGCTCCTCCGCCATGTCAGACATATGTGGCGCCTCCCGCGCAGCACCAGGCGTAGGTTGCGCCCCCTCTGCACCAGGCGTACGTTGCGCCTCCTCCACTCCAGGAGTATGGTGTGCCTCTGCCGCATCAGGCGCCTGCTGTTCCAACCCAACACCAGGCGTACGCAGTGCCGCCGGTTCACCAAGGCTATGCAGCGCCAAACCCGGCGCCCGCAAGAACAAGTGGAGGGTGTGCGTCTTTAGCCCCAAACCTAAGGGGGTGGTATGGCCCCACAAGTTCCGGACGTATACGCTGGAGAAGTATGACGGAAGCGTCAACCCGAGTGAATTCCTGGAGATCTACTCCACCTCGATCCTAGCTGCAGGGCGTGACGAGGTCATCATGGCCAACTACTTCCCCGTTGTCCTGGTCGGCCCAGCCCGGTCATGGCTCATGAACCTTCCCCGGTGCTACATCACCTCCTGGGAGATCTATGATGATAGTTCGTGGCGAACTTCAGAAGCTCGTACAGGCGCCCTGGCACGGAGCTCGACCTCCATGCTGTTAGGCAGCACACGGGGGAGCCGCTGTGAATGTTCATCCAGCGATTCTACCGGGTGCGGAACACTATTCCGCACATCTCAAATGCATCTGTCATAGTTGCATTTAGACAGGATGTGAGGGACAAGAAGATGCTCGAGAAGCTCGCCACGCACGATGTGCGCGATGTCTCCGAGTTGTTTGCCTTGGCAGACAGATGTGCCAAAGCTGCGAAAGGCCATAACTGGCACTCCCAACCCTCCTCAGAGAGTGACGAGCCCTCGCAGTCCGAAGCGGAAGCTGCTACCAGGGGTAGTGGCAGGAAGAAAAAGAACAGAGGCCGCGACAGGAATAAGCCGAGACCAGGGCCCCCATGGTGGCAGCTGCGGCAGCCGGTGGAGCCTGGGGCCAGCGCCAGGACAAGCGACCACGTCAGTCACCAGAGGGTGACGACGCTGACTTCAAGTGCCCGGTGCACCGAACCAACGACCACAGTGCTAGTGAGTGCCGGGAGGTCAAGAAGCTCGCAGAGCGTTAAAACGAGCAAAGGTAGAAGCAACAGCGCCAAGTGGGTGAGCCTCCCCGCCAGAGGGAGGGTAAGCAGAAGCTTGATCCCATGGAGGACAAAGACGAGGACATGGGGTGCCAGGAGCCCCACAGGTCAGTGAAAGACGTCTTTGCGAGTGCTGACTCGGACACTAGCAGCGACCAGGAGCGTCGAAAGATCCTCTATGTCATCTACGGGGGAGCCGCAGACCCTACGTCTCGGAATGTGGTGAATGTACTGCGACGGGCTGTGGCCGCGGTGGCCCCAACACCAAGCCATGCTCCCCACATCAAGTCGATGAGCACCGCAATTGGCTTTGATGCCTCAGACTGCCCAAAGAACATGGCAGGAGCTGGAGTGCTCCCGTTGCTTGTGGCCCCGACCATCGCCAATGTGAAGCTCCATTATGTGCTGATCGACGGCAGTGTGGGCCTCAACCTCATCTCATTTGCTGCGTTCCGGAAGCTGCAGATACCCATGTCCCGACTCACACCTTCGAGCCCATTCTCAGGTGTGGGCCCAGGGCAAATCATGCCAAACGATAGCCTCCACCTCCCGATAACCTTCAGTACTCCGGAGAACTACCACACAGAGAGCGTCCTGTTCGATGTGGCAGACGCCGAGCTTCCCTTCAACGCCATCATCAAAAGGCCAGCTTTGTACCAATTCATGGCCATAGCCCACTATGACTATCTGATCCTGAAGATGACGATGCCATCTGGAGTCCTCAAGGTCCGGGGAGATCGCACTGTCGCGGTGTCAGCCTTGGAGCACCTCCAAGCACTCGCAGCAGGGTGGGCTCCATGCCTTGACGGCACAAGGGAAAGCCGACCAAGCCAAGGCCCGTCCCAACGGACCTCCGCCGCAGCTCTGCGTGCTCTGCCCGCCGAAGACAACATCCCAATAAAGGTCGTCAGAATTGGCCCCGAGGCTGCCCAGACTTCCCACATAGCGGGTAACCTGGACAACAAATAAGAACTCGCGCTCGTCACTTTCCTCCGGGACAATGTCGATGTATTTGCCTGGCAACCATCGCAGATGCCCGGGAGCCCGAGAGAGGTGATCTAGCACCATCTGGAGATCTACACCGACGCCTGCCCAGTACAACAGAAGCCCCGGAAGCAGTTTGTCGAGCGCCAAAACTTCATCCGAGAGGATATTAAGAAGTTGCACAATGCAGGCTTTATCCGAGAGGTCCACCATCCTCGGTGGTTGGCTAATCCTGTTGTAGTCCCCAAGGCTGGCGGGAAGCTCCGGATGTGCATCGACTACACCAACCTAAACAAGGCATGTCCAAAGGATCCATTCCCACTCCCTAGGATATATCAAATTGTAGACTCTACATCGGGTTGTGATCTGCTGTGTTTCCTTGATGCGTATTCTGGTTTCCACCAAATACCAATGTCTAGAGATGATGAGGAGCACACTGCTTTTGTAACACTAGATGGCTTGTATTGTTATGTCTCTATGCCTTATGGTCTTAAGAATGCTCTCCCTACTTTTGTACGTGCAATGCATAAAACATTTGGGGACCTCATTAGAGACCTGGTAGAAGTGCATATGGATGACATCGTGGTAAAAATCAGAAACCACGTACCATTGCTAGACAACCTAGCGCAAGTCTTCAGCAGGCTGCGCATCACGCACACGATGCTGAACCCCAAAAAATGTGCCTTAGGGCTCTCTTCTGGGAAGCTGTTTGGTTTCTTGGTCTCACACTGTGGAATCGAAGCTAATCCCAAGAAGATTAAGGCGATAGATATGATGCCGCCTCCGGCTCGCATCAAGGATGTGCAGAAGCTCACAGGGTGTCTAGAGCCCTCAGTCGGTTCATCTCGAGACTGGTAGAGCGAGCGCTCCCCTTCTTCAAGATTATGCGGAAGGTAGGTCCCTTTGTGTGGACCGAAGAGGTGGAAGCGGCGTTCCAGGAGCTCAAAAAGCACCTGACGTCCCTGTGTAAGACCTATGTGTGCTGAATACATTGGCTTGTAGTGAATACACTTGGCTTTGATGATAAAAGTTTTAAATATCACCAAAACACCTTTTTGTCAAGGTCCGACTCTAGCTCTGAGCTATAGCAAGGTCCGACCATAGGTCCGACTTGTTTTGGGTAGCTCCGGCTACGTTAGATGCTAGGTCCGGCTTCTTGGTAAGGTCCGACTAGCTTTGGTTAGCTCCGGTGAGCTTTATCTTTAGCTCCGTCATGTCTTTGATAGCTCCGGCATATATTTGATAGCTCTGGCATGCTTTTGCTAAGCTCCGACGTACTTTGTCTAGCTCCGGTTTTGGGTTGACTAGTTTTGACTAGTTTTTGGTAAGCTTCGGTGCTAGGATCTACTAGTTTTGCTAAGCTCCAGTACTAGGATCTACTAGTTTTGGTAAGCTCCGACAGGTGCTTCATTGTACTAGTTTTGGTAAGCTCTGGCGCTAAGTTCTACTAGCTTTTGTTAGCTCCGGCTCAAGGTCCGGGTTGCTCTGACAAGGTCCGGAACTTGACTGCAGTGCTTCTGCTTTTCATTTGCAATGTTTCGTACTTGCTTTACATTGTTGGAAAGATTGCTTAGTATTAATTTGCTAAGTTTTTGGTGCGTTTTGGATGATATGGATGACATCGTGTTACTATGGTTTTGCAACATGCTTATGTGAGGTTCTCACGTAAGGTGTTGTGTTCGGAACTAACTTGAGTCAAGTCGCGGACTTGGGCTCGTATGGATTGTTTGTTTGTTCATGTGCAGGTGTTGCTTGAGTTCAAGTCATGGCTGGTGACAGGATCCATTGGACTAGTCTCAGGAGGAGATGAGGTTCTAACAACCAAGTTCGGGAGGAACTATGGTTGAGCGGGTCAGGAGGTCGCGCAGGATGATTTAATCAAGGGCAGTGCATATGAAGGTCGAAGGAAGGTGTTCGCACGTATGCATGCGGTGCATGACGTGGCAATATGCTTCTAGAGATGGATTATGGAAGGAAGATCTGATCGGAAGAATCGGATCGTATCGGTTGAAGACTTAGGCTGCTAGCTGAGTCGGTTATGGCTCAGTATGGAAATATCGAGTTGGTTATGTTAGGATTTCGTGTGGGTCACGAATTTGACTTGTTTAGGAATGTGGGATACGTTTCTAAGGTGTTTGGAAGTCTTAAGATTGCTTCTATCTGCGTATAGAAGAATCTTGAGCAGTTATGGAAAGTTACAATTCGTGATCTGAGTAGGATTGGAGTCCTAGTTGTATTGGGTTGGCCTAAGGGCTGGTTATATAAGCAAGGGAAGGCCAAAGTTCGTGGAAGACGACTTTGGGGCTGTTCCTCTTGTGTTCTATTGAATAAAATTCATAGTTTTAAGGAACTTTTGTGCCTTGTTCGTCCGACTTGTTCCAGACAAGTTTTACTCGTCGAGTTTCTGAACAGCACTACCTTTCATCGATGGTTTTATCATAACTCGAGTTTTACTGATCCAATTGACGTGATTCTTTTTGGGTTGTCTTCCCAACTTGATTTTTTATCATCTGTCAAAATTTCACGGTCATTGGATTTGTGGTATCTGAGCTACACGAGTTTCTTTGCAGCATTCCAGAAACTGTTTTTCTCGGGTAGGTCAGATTGACCATAGTCTGATCTTTCGATCATAACTTGAGCTTTTCTCGACAGATTTGAGTAATTCTTTTTGTGTTGTCTTCGTGACTTGATTCTCTCTGATATCTATCACTTTTGTCACGGTGAAACACGTTTATATTAGCCTCATACACGATTTCTTTAACAGATCGTTTTTCTGCCGAAAGGGTTTGGGGTTTTAATTGTTTCCGCTGCGTAAGATTTTTAAATCTACCATTCACCCCCCCTCTGGTAGCTTTTCACGTGCTCTTCGATCCTACAATTGGTATCAGAGCCACGGTGCTCTAATCTTTGTGATTTGCACGTGTTTTTGACTAATCATCATGGAGAAGTACTCCGCCAAACCTTGTGTGTTTTCTGGTATTGATTTCCAGGTTTGAAAGGAACGCATGGAGGCTTTCATCCGAGCACAAGGATTTGCAATATGGGAGAAGGTATATAAGCCTTATGAAGTGCCACCCAATGATCAAGTCATGGCCACAAACCTACGGGACGTCGACAACAACAACAAAGCCCGAAACTTGATGATCCAAGGACTCACTCAAAGCGACTTTGATCATGTCGCGCACCTCCGATCAGCATACGATGTTTGGAGAGCTCTCTGTGATTACCATGAAGGCTCCAACACAATCAAGGAGGTAAAACAAGATATGTTCAAAAAGGAATATATGCGTTTTGAGATGCAACCAGGTGAGTCTATCGATGACCTCTTTGATCGTTTTAATAAAATTCTCAGCAACTTACGTAGTGTCAATGTTAATTTTTCTGATGCTGAGAATGCTAGGCAACTTCTTAGTGCATTAGACATGACAATTTGGGAGATGAAAGTAACATCTATTCGTGAATCAACTGTCATGAGTTCTCTTACATTAGATGTGCTATATTCTAAACTAAAAACTCATGAAATTGATATTCTAGCACGTAAGAACCCAAATAAGTCTATTGCATTTGTCTCACAACGTGATATGTCTAGCTCCGGCCAATCATCATCTTGCAATACTCTTGTTTTGTTGTTCTCACTAACCCTGGAGCAGATCGAAGAATTTCCAGAAGAGGAGTTGGCACTCATATCTACTAGATTCTCAAAAGCATTGCAAAATGTGAGAACTAGAAGGAGAGGAAGCTCCGGACCTCAACGCTGTTTTGAATGTGGTAAAATATGACACTTTCGTACAGAATGCCCTAACCTTTCAGGTCCGACCACCCGGGAAGAAAAACAAAGCAAGGTCCGGACCTCCTCTGGAAACTCCAACAAGAAGAAGAAGGGTACCATAGGACGCAAGATGATTAACAGCTTCATCACCGCACTTCAAGAACTTAGTTCAAGTGATGTAGACTTTGAAAGTGATGAAGATGATGACGATCTGGCCAACTTATGCTTCATGATGGGCAAAACAAGATCAAGATCAAGTCAGGAGGATGCAGAACACAACAGTGAAGGCGATGAGGTATGTTCTACCTGCAATGAAATGTGTGATGCTATTTCTCGTGCAACTATTATTGTCAAGAAAAAGGACAAAAAGCTTAGGGATAATGCTGCTAAAATTGAATCACTAGAATCTGAAATTAACCGTTTAAAAACTTTGATTCCTAGTGATGTTGCATGTCCCTCATGTGACTTAATCTATGAACAATTGTCCACATTAAGAAGTGCACACTCCTCCACTCTAGATAGACTTGATGAAGAAATTGAAAAGAACAAAGAGCTTGCTGCACTTAATAATAAAAACTTGAAAGATGCTAGCTGTTCAACAATTGATTTGCATTGTTCTACTTGTGATGATCTTGATAAGAAACTACAGGATGCTATGAATGAAATCTCTCTATTGAACAATGCTTTACGTTCTCATGAAGTTAAATTTTGTTCCAATTGCAAATCAAAAGGAAAAACTTCATGTGAAAATTGCCTTGATCTGTCCAATAAACTTGATGACATGCATAGAACATTAGATCGGTTTTGTAATGGGAATAAGAACCTAAAGTTGCTGCTGAATTCTTCCAAGTCTTGCAATAATAAAACTGGTTTAGGTTTTGATTCTCATGCTCATGCTAAGGCACATCCACCTAAAATTGTAAAGTCATTAGGAAGTGGTTTGATTCAAACAGTTCCTAAACAAAAAGAAGTGGTTTTCAAATCTGCAGGAGTGTTGCCTCATTCGGTTACAAATAAAAATATTGCTTGCTCATCTAGACATGAACACAAAGTTAAATTTCATTGTACCTTTTGTGGTAGAGATGGTCATGTCATAGATTTTTTTTATAGACTAGCTAAACAACAGAAAAAGGAAAGAAAAATTGCTAGATCTTATAACTTTCATGCAATTAGAAAAACACAACCTGCTTTAGTGAGTCAGAAACTTGAAAAGGTAGCTTCCGGATCTTCTGGTAAGAAATCTACAAAGGCAGCTCCGGTAGTTCTAATAGCTCCGAGAGCTCCCGAATCTTCTGTTGTTCCCTCCGGAGCTTCAGTTTTTGCCTCCGGACCTTCTGCTTTTACCTCCGGAGCTACTGGTTTTCACTCTAAACAAGTAACAACTTCTAAATCAACTGTTAAGAACAGAAAACCTCAATCTTTGACTCATAAACCTGCTGTTTTATCTCAGCTTGCGCGTGTTTTTCCTACTGCACGTCGTGTGACTCAGTACTGGATACCTAAATGCCTTTTGACTAACCCCAGTATTGAGTCATCGACGTATTGTGCTTCTATGTAGGTTACACGTTTGAGGAAGGATAACATTTGGATTGTGGATTCAGGTTGCTCACACCACATGACCGGTAACAAAGATTGGTTCTCCTTCCTCTCTTTTGTGTCACATGTAGAGAATGTTACTTTTGCCGATAATTCTTCAACTCCTATAATTGCTAAGGGTTCGGTTAGAGTAAATGATCACTACACTTTGAAGGATGTGTCACTTGTTAAAAATTTGAAATACAACTTGCTTTCTGTTGCACAATTGCTAGATGAAAATCTAGAAATTATTTTCAATAAAAACTACTGCAAAGTTGTAGGTTCAAATAGTGAGCTTATTTTTAACATGTCTCGGTTTGGAAGAGTTTTTAAAGCTGATTTTGATATGTCTTCCTCTAAGCATAGGTGTCTAGTTGCCAATGATTCAAAAGACTTATATTTTTGGCATCGTAGACTTGGTCACGTAGGCTTTGATCACCTAACGCGTGTTAGTGCTCTTGATCGCATACGTGGGCTGCCTAAGCTTAAAGGGGACAAAGATATTGTGAGCTCCTCTTGTAGACATGCTAAGATGGTTGCAGGTTCACATACTCCTCTCACAATGATCATGACAACTGAACCATGTCAACTTTTGCATCTTGACACCGTAGGACCTTCACGTGTTCAATCCTTCGGAGGTAAATGGTATGTTCTTGTTATCGTTGATGATTATTCTAGATACTCTTGGGTTTACTTTATGGCGTCTAAGAATGAAGTTTTTAGTCACTTTAGAACTTTATTTCTTAGATTATCAATTGATCACCCGGGATCATTAAAAGCAATTAGAAGTGATAATGGAACCAAATTTAACAATCAATCTTTTGATCACTTTTGTGCTGAAAATAGAATAGATCATCAATTCTCTTCACCATATGTACCTCAACAAAACGGTGTTGTAGAAAGAAAGAACAGAACCTTAGTTGAGATGGCTAGGACTATGCTTGATGAATATCTAACTCCTAGGAAATTTTGGGCTGATGCGTTAGCAACCGCTTGTTATGTCTCAAATCGTGTTTTCTTGCGTGCTAAGCTAGGTAAAACACCATATGAGCTTCGGTTTGGACATAGGCCTAGTGTTACACACTTTCGGGTCTTTGGTTGCAAATGCTTTGTTAAGAAACATGGTAATCTTGATAAATTTGAACCTAGATCCATTGACGGCATGTTTCTTGGTTATCCATCTCATACTAGAGGCTACCGTGTGCTTTTACTTGACACTAACAAAATTGTGGAGACTTGTGAAGTGTCTTTTGATGAAGCTAGCCCAGGTACTAGCTCCGGTGTTGCAGGACCAGATCTGTATCCTCAGGGGGAGGGTATTTTCGAAGATGAAGAAGAGCTGGTGATACTGCCTGGTAGTTCCGAAGCTGACACGTGTCCAACTCCGGACATTGAACAAGATCCGGCAATCACCTCTGCTGGTCCTGATCATCCAGAAGTCACAAGCTCATCAATCTACGATGAACCTAATGAAGAAGAAGCTTGTGAGACATCTATTCCCCTACGTTTTTACAAAGATCATCCCCCACATCAGATGATTGGAAGCTTGCACGAACGAGTCACACGGTCCAGGTTTTGCGATCCAAACTCTCATGCTCATTCTGCTTTTGTTGCTTCTTTTGAACCCAAAGATATATCACACGCACTCACTAATGAATCTTGGATTATTGCCATGCAAGAAGAGTTAGAAAATTTTGAAAGAAATAATGTTTGGAAACTTGTACCTCCACCTCAAGGTCACACTTTAATTGGAACTAAATGGATATTTAAAAATAAACAAAGTGAGGATGGGGTTGTGGTTAGGAATAAGGCTAGGTTGGTTGCTCAAGGTTTCACTCAAATTGAAGGTCTAGATTTTGATGAAACTTTTGCTCCTGTCGCTAGATTAGAAGCCATAAGAATTTTGTTAGCTTTTGCAGCATCTAAAGGTTTTAAGCTATTTCAAATGGATGTTAAAAGTGCTTTTCTTAATGGCTACATAGATGAGGAGGTTTATGTCAAACAACCACCAGGTTTTAAAAATCCTGATTTTCCTAATCATGTTTACAAACTGTCCAAAGCCTTATACGGTCTCAAACAAGCCCCTAGAGCATGGTATGACAGGTTAAAAACATTTCTACTTGAAAAGGGGTTTACCATGGGCAAGGTTGATAAAACTCTTTTTGTGCTTAAACATGGCAATGACTCATTATTTGTTCAAGTGTATGTGGATGATATTATCTTTGGTTGTGCTTCTCATGAACTTGTGTCCATGTTTTCAGCGATGATGAGTTCCGAATTTGAAATGAGTATGATGGGTGAACTCACTTACTTTTTGGGTCTACAAATCAAGCAAACCAAGGAGGGTACCTTTGTGCATCAAACGAAGTATACCAAAGACCTCCTAAGGCGCTTCAACATGGACAAAAGCAAGCCTCTTCGGACACCAATGGGAACAGCAACAACACTTCAACTTGATGAAGATGGTGAATCCGTGGATCAAAAAGAATATAGAAGCATGATCGGATCACTTTTGTACCTCACGGCATCAAGACCGGACATACAATTCAGCGTATGTCTTTGTGCACGGTTTCAAGCTTCCCCACGTGTTTCACATCGTCAAGCCGTCAAAAGGATTCTCAGGTACTTACATGGAACTCAAGAATTTGGCATTTTTCTTCCTTCTTCCTCAACCGTTACTTTGAAAGCTTTTTCGGATGCTGATTTTGGGGGGTTGTAGGATTGATAGAAAAAGTACTTCCGGTGCTTGTCATTTTCTTGGTAATTCTCTTGTTGCTTGGTCCTCTAGAAAACAAAATTCAGTTGCACAATCCACAGCCGAATCTGAATATGTAGCTGCTGCTAGTGCTTGCTCACAAATTCTTTGGATTGTTCAAACACATAAGGACTATCGGGTTGATCTAGATAGTGTTCCACTGTTCTGTGATAACACTAGTGCCATTTGCATTGCTAAAAACCCATGCAACATTCTAGAACTAAGCACATTGACATTAGGTATCACTTTCTCTGAGATAATGTTGAAAAAGGAAACATTGTGCTTCACCATGTAGATACCGAACATCAATTGGCTGACATTTTTACAAAACCTTTGGATTTCACTCGTTTTTGTTACATTTGTAGTGAAATAGGGGTTATGCATCCTCATGGCTTAAATTGAGGGGGAGTTTTTTGAAACTTGGGAAGTCTATGTGTAAATCTAAAATTAAAATAATATGAGCATAGTATTTCATACATATATGACTTTGTGATTCCTTTTACATGCTGAAAGTTCTTACTACATTACTCGTGTTATACATTTTGTAGTTTTTGCCATGTCTAGTAATTGGAATAATTACTTACACTAAATCTGGTCATGGTCGAACCTTCTTGCAGTTTTGAACTTGTTGCATGCTCACAAATGCTTTTAATCATTAAGAATTCATCAAGTAATCAACTCACATGTTGAGTTTTTATGAACAAATATAAATTGAGAAAAGATCAAGAGAATATGCATGCATCGCACTTCTTCTTTTGAGATGGCTTGTCATTGCACTTAGATATGAACTTGGAAGAAGTTGTGTATGACTAAAACCATGTCCTTAAGCTTCTGATTGTCAAATGACATAGGCTTGGCTTGGTTGGTTAGAATAAGGCAGATGCACATATAATCTCTTGCAAATATCATATGATATAAATTTATGCTTTGAAAAATAATAAAATGCAGCAACTAGTGTCATGCTATCAGGTTTTGAGATAGTTAAGTTTGTGAGATCATGACTTGCTTAAATTGAAAAATTACATTTGATCTCTAGCATGTCTTACACTACCTTATGTATTTCATTGATGTGATAATGTAAGGTACTTGATAGTATGACTTGGATGAGCTTTGTTTATATGTATATGTTATAATATGCTCATAACAACTAAAGAGGGAGAGATAATTTGTTTATATGCTCATGACTTGCTGAATACATTGTCAAAGGTGGAGAGATAAGCATGAAGAGAAAGAAAATATGTGCATAAGGAGAGATAATAAAGGGGGAGAGATAATCTAGGAATTTTCTCATTTCTCATTTTACATTTGGTTTACAAAGGGGGAGAAATTGCTTTCAAAACTTTTATGCGAATAAGCCAGAAATTGCTTTCAAAACTTTTATGTGAATAAGCCAATGTTCGGATTTTAAATGGTGTTGCCAATGCATTCATCAAGGGGGAGATTGTAAGACCTATGTGTGCTGAATACATTGGCTTGTAGTGAATACACTTGGCTTTGATGTTAAAAGTTTTAAATATCAACAAAACACCTTTTTGTCAAGGTCCGACTCTAGCTCTGAGCTATAGCAAGGTCCGACCATAGGTCCGACTTGTTTTGGGTAGCTCCGGCTACGTTAGATGCTAGGTTCAGCTTCTTGGTAAGGTCCGACTAGCTTTGGTTAGCTCCGGTGAGCTTTATCTTTAGCTCCGGCATGTCTTTGATAGCTCCGGCATATATTTGATAGCTCTGGCATGCTTTTGCTAAGCTCCGACGTACTTTGTCTAGCTCCGGTTTTGGGTTGACTAGTTTTGACTAGTTTTTGGTAAGCTCCGGTGCTAGGATCTACTAGTTTTGGTAAGCTCCGGTGCTAGGATCTACTAGTTTTGGTAAGCTCCGGTAGGTGCTTCATTGTACTAGTTTTGGTAAGCTCCGGCGCTAGGTTCTACTAGCTTTTGTTAGCTCCGGCTCAAGGTCTGGGTTGCTCTGGCAAGGTCCGAAACTTGACTGCAGTGCTTCTGCTTTTCATTTGCAATGTTTTGTACTTGCTTTACATTGTTGGAAAGATTGCTTAGTATTAATTTGCTAAGTTTTTGGTGCGTTTTGGATGATATGGATGACATCGTGTTACTATGGTTTTGCAACATGCTTATGTGAGGTTCTCACGTAAGGTGTTGTGTTCGGAACTAACTTGAGTCAAGTCGAGGACTTGGGCTCGTATGGATTGTTTGTTTGTTCATGTGTAGGTGTTGCTTGAGTTCAAGTCATGGCTGGTGACAGGATCCATTGGACTAGTCTCAGGAGGAGATGAGGTTCCAACAACCAAGTTCGGGAGGAACTATGGTTGAGCGGGTCAGGAGGTCGCGCAGGATGATTGAATCAAGGGCAGTGCATATGAAGGTCGAAGGAAGGCGTTCGCACGTATGCATGCGGTGAATGACGTGGCAATATGCTTCTAGAGACGGATTATGGAAGGAAGATCTGATCGGAAGGATCGGATCGTATCGGTTGAAGACTTAGGCTGCTAGCTTAGTCAGTTATGGCTCGATATGGAAATATCGAGTTGGTTATGTCAGGATTTCGTGTGGGTCACAAATTTGAGTTGTTTAGGAATGTGGGATACGTTTCTAAGGTGTTTGGAAGTCTTAAGATTGCTTCTATCTGCGTATAGAAGAATCTTGAGCAGTTATGGAAAGTTACGATTCGTGATCTGAGTAGGATTGGAGTCCTAGTTGTATTGGGTTGGCCTAAGGGCTGGTTATATAAGCAAGAGAAGGCCAAAGTTCGTGGAAGACAACTTTGGGGCTGTTCCTCTTGTGTTCTATTGAATAAAATTCATAGTTTGAAGGAACTTTTGTGCCTTGTTCTTCCGACTTGTTCCAGACAAGTTTTACTCGTCGAGTTTCTGGACAGCACTACCTTTCGTCGGTGGTTTTATCATAACTCGAGTTTTACTGATCCAATGACGTGATTCTTTTTGGGTTGTCTTCACAACTTGATTGTTTATCATCTGTCAAAATTTGCGGTCATTGGATTTGTGGTTTCTGAGCTACACGAGTTTCTTTGCAGCATTCCAGAAACTATTTTTCTCGGGTAGGTCAGATTGACCATAGTCTGATCTTTCGATCATAACTTGAGTTTTTCTCGACGGATTTGAGTAATTCTTTTTGTGTTGTCTTCGTGACTTGATTCTCTCTGATATCTATCATTTTTGTCATGGTGAAACACGTTTAGATTAGTCTCATACACGATTTCTTTAATAAATCGTTTTTCTGCCGAAAGGGTTTGGGGTTTTAATTGTTTCTGCTGCGTAAGATTTTTAAATCTACCATTCACCCCCCCACCCCCTCTGGTAGCTTTTCATGTGCTCTTCGATCCTACACCCTGCCCGTTATGGTGGCGTCGGAGTCCAGCGAGCCCTTGCTGCTATATGTCACTGCGACAACCGAAGTGGTCAGCATGGTCCTGGTCGCAGAGCGGTCGGAGCCACAACGGCAACAGGCACGGGAAGGAACTCACGACACAAGCACTAAGCCTCAAAGCTCGGACCTGGCCACGGACCTCTCCCTGGGAAGCCCCGGAAACAAGGGAACCCCCGGGTCCCAACCCCCGGAGGTTGACTCGGATCTTGGGGGCCTGGAGCCCCGGGACCTGGACCTGCTGCGAGGAGCACCAGACCTCTCAGACAGGATTCGGACCACTCAACGACTAGTCTCCTACATCAGCGATGTCCTCCATGAAGAAAAAACAAGGTACCTGGAGGTACACAATCTGTTGTATGCCATGTTGATAGCATCGAGGAAGCTCCAACACTATTTCCAGAGCCACAATGTCTCGGTGGTCACCTCCTTTCCACTGAGAACCATGCTCCACAGCCCTAATGCGACTGGCAATATCGCCAAGTGGACAGCGGAGCTGGCAGAGTTTGAGTTTGAGCTCGAGTTCCTCCCTCAGCATGCAATCAAGAGTCCGGCACTGGCTAATTTCTTTGCTAAGTGGACTCCATCACCTAGCAACCCAGAGGGCCCGAATAGTGGAGAAACAGTGCCCAGTGCACTAGTCTTCACCGAGACCCCCTGGACACTTTACTTCGATGGTTCCCTATGGAAGTAGGGGGCCGAGGATGGGGTACTGCTCATCACCCCGACCGGGGAGCAGTTCAAGTATATGGTGCGTCTTTTCTTCAAGGCCACCAAAAACATGGCAGAGTATGAAGCCCTTATATTTGGATTGATGACGGCGTTGAACCTCAATGTCCACCAGCTCCTAGCCAAAGGTGATTCCCAACTAATTATCAAGCAGGTCAAGGGAGAGTGCAGTTGCAATGACCCCCAACTAGCAGCATATTTGCTGCACGTCAAGAAGCTGGAGAAGGACCTTGAAGTCTTGAATTTGTGCCATGTGCCCCGAGCTGACAACTCAGTAGCAGACGACCTGTCAACAAAGGCCTCCATAGAGGGCTCAGTGTCCGAAGAATTCTTTGCAATGACGTTATCGCGACAAAGCGCCCGAGCTGCCAAACCGGGTGAAGGGGCTGAAGCTATCACCTCGAAGCTGGCAATCCCGGCGGCCCTGCAACCATGGTGCCCACCAAGGTTCTTATGCACCACCGGCAGCTCCGAGCAGCCGGGCGCCCAAGACCCAGAAGCTCAAGAAGGTCCCGATGCATGGATCTTGGAGGTCCGGGACTACTTGAAAGACAATTTCCTTCCCGAAGAACATGCCCTGGTAGAACAGATTGTGCGGATGGCTAAGAGATACATGCTAGTGGAGGGGGATCTCTACCGGCGTGACGCCAATGGCATCCTACTGCGATGCATTACCCGGGAGGAAGACTGCGACTTGCTCGCAGAGATCCATGGAGGTGAGTGTGGGAACCATGCATCGTCCCGCACGCTAGTTGGAAAAGCCTTTCGGCATGACTTCTACTGGCCAACAGCACTCCAGGATGCCGCTGAGATGGTCAAGAGATGCAAGGCATGCCAGTTCCATGCCAAGCAGATCCACACACCAGCTCAAGCGCTGCAGATGACCCCTCCTTGTGGCCATTCGTCGTGTGGGGGGTTGGAAATCCTAGGACCTTTCCCTAGAGCCGTGAAGTTCATCAAGTCGATTGTCTGCGGGTTTGGGGTCCCGAACATGATCATCAGTGATAACGGGACCCAGTTCATGAGTGCAGCGCTCCAAGAATATTTGGAAGATCTTGGGATCCAAATCTGTTATGCCTCTGTTACTGACCCTGAGAGCAACAGACAGGTAGAGAAGGCAAACGCGGAGATTTTCAAGGGCCTCAAGACTCGTACATACTCAAGCCTTGAGAGGCATGGTGCAAATTGGGTGGATGAGCCACCATATGCGTTGTGGGCTAGGTGGACATCAACCAGCCAGACTACGAGAGAAACGCCCAACTTCTGGTTGTTCGGGGCGGAGGCCGTCATTCCCCCAGAGATCACCATCGGCTCCCCCCGTGTCCGGATGTATGACGAAGCCACAAAGGACCAGTTCAAGTGTGAAGACATTAACGTCGTCGACGAGGGACGGATACGATCAGCCCTCCGTACGCACGGTAAAGGCAAGCGCTCTGGCGCTACCATCAGCGGACCGTGCGCAGTAGGTAGCTGAATGTAAACAACCTGGTGCTGCGACGTATACTCTCACGTGAAGGAGCAAATAAGCTCTCCCCCGGCTGGGAGGGCCCCTTCTAGGTAACAGAAGTTTGTCGCCCCGGGTGCATTCGCCTAGCTACGGAGGATGGAGAACGAGTGCCCAACCCATGGAATATCGAACACCTCAGTAAGTTTTATCCATAGTCCAGCGGTAGGACATTTTTTATTTCGTTATAAAGGAACCATAGTGTCTAGAGACAGTACTTGGGTTAACCAACGTCAGGGAGATGAGCTCCGAGTGTACGCCTTACCTAACATGGTCCAGTACCCTGAGTAGGTACACTCAGCTCCCTGTCACTCAAGAAGGGTCGTTCTTCCTGTAAAGTTTGTTCTCTCCTATGAAAGCTATAATGAAAGAATGTTTGCCCTACCTTGAAGTGTTTTATTCATTTGAAATTACCTTTAGTTCTTACGAATATTGGCATACGTTCACCTTAGCTCATCTCCTAGCGTGGGTGCAGTCAGATTTTCCCTTGTGTCTGCAATAGTGGGAGTTTTGCTGTCCGATTGCAGGTGGGGTTACTTGTGGTACTTGCTATGTATCCAGAGCCTTAAAACCCACTCCCTGTGCATGGTGGGTATCGATTTCCGGGTGTGGACGTACTGAGTTACTCAAGTTCCCCACGTCAGCATAGGATTATAAGACAAATGACACTAATAGAGCATGGGAGAAGAGTGACTAGAGAGCAGAATTACTTTTTATCTGTCATGTGTGCAGGCTGCTAAGGTTGTGATGCTAGTAAAGCCACTCGCGTACTACCGTTGATGGACAGTTGCCTCACCAGAGGTAGGCTCGGGGGCCCAACATCGACGTCCTACATTGACAATGGGTGTCGCCAGAGCTCCTGAGCTCCGGCAACCCCAGGGGGCCCAATGTCGACGTCCTACATTGACAATGGGTGTCGCCGGAGCTCCTAAGTTCCGACAGCCCAAGGGGGCCCAACGTCGACGTCCTACATTAACAATGGGTGTCCCTGGAGCTCCTAAGTTCCGACAACCCAGGGGGGGGGCCCAGCGTCGACGTCCTCTACGTTGACAATGGGCGTCGCTGGAGCTCCTAAGCTCCGACAACCCCAGGGGGCCCGACGTTGACATCTTCTACATGGACAATGGGTGTCGCCGGAGCTCCTAAGCTCTGCCAGGGGGCCCGGCATCGATGTCATCGAAACAAGTGTTAGTTCTACTTGGTACATGTACACAATCAAAATTACGTACATCTACCAGGGGGAAAGACACAAAATATCAAAGACAAAAATCACGAGGACCTCATTCATTGAAAGATCATATTACAAAGTCGGAGGATTTCGTTACAAAATTGGAAATGTACAGGCGTGAGCAAGAAAGGAAAGCCTAGGTCCTACAAATAGCTAAGGCGACGGCTTGAATAGCCTCCTGAACACTTGCCATAGCGGCATCCAGCCCTTTCTCGACGGGCCCTTCAATCACCGGGCCCAGGGGAAAGTGGGGGTCCCAGCTTCGATAACACACCAGCACGTAATCGCTGACGATCTTGGCCAAGGACCTCCCCTCTGTTTCCAGTTGGTCCGCGATGACGTCATCCACCGCATCGAGCTTGCCAGCAGCAGAGCTAAGAGCCGCCAATGCTTCGTCCAGCTCTGACACTGAGTTAGCCGGATGTACTGGGCTGAAGCCAAGCGGCACCAGTGCTCCGTCGGCTCGTCCCAGGAAGTCCCACACCCGCTGGGACTCAGCCGCTCTCAAGCTCTGCAACTCCTCCAGTGACCTCTTGGTGCCCGCGTGCTCCGCGCGCTCCTTGGCAAGGCGCTCAGCCTCTTTTTCGTGCCGCTAAATGCTCTTGGCTAATTGTCATTAGCGATTAGCAAGGTCCGACTCATTTAGGTGGATGCGGTTCTACCGCTGCGCCAGGTCTTCCTCCCGGCCCGCACCTTATCCTCCCTGGTGGAGATGTCGGCCTCTCTCCTGCTGAGGTCTTGTCCCCTTTGCCAGAGTCTGTCTTCATTGAGCTGGCACCGTGCATCAAATTACTTAAAACTGTCTGCCAAGCTCTGTTCACCCAGTGATAGCTTCCGGGAGAGCTCCTCCTCCTTCCGGCTCAAACCCTTCTGCATCTCGAAGAGTTCGACCTCCCTCTCATCAAGCTCCTGACAATGCTTCTGAAGAGTCTCATGCCAGGCAGACAGGCCTTCTTGGCGCTTGTATGCAGCCCTGTGGCTTTCCACAGCATCCTCATATATCTCCTGAATTTTCGCGTCAAGATCCTTGAGAGTGGCCTCCCTCTCGCTAAGCAGTCTGCCCCGCTCGATCAGTTGGGCTTTCTCCCTCTCGATCCAGTCCTCACATCGACAGAGCCTCGACTCTGTCTGCTTAGTTTGGTTGTAAAACCTATCGCGCCAACGTCCAAGGGCGATACACTCTTCTTCCAAGGCCTTGCGATCGTGGTCAAAGGACAGTGCGACCCGCTGCAGACTAGAACAGGCGTTGTCGATGGACAACGCCAGGGGAATGGGCGTCAGACCTGATGGGGTTACCTTCTCCTCCATCTCCTCCAGGATGTCCGCCGTCATCAGGAAGGGGCTCCACTTTGCAAGAGGGGTCCCCCGCTGGCTTGAGGCACCTGGAGTGTCCTCTAGAAGCTCCGCAGCCCCAGCAGCGCCTAGAGGAGGTTCGATCGAAGCAGCACCAGTTTCCGCCGGGGCCTCCGGTGCGGCCATGGATGTCTTCGGACCAGCCTTCACTAGGGGAGAGACAGGATGCTCAACTGGAGCCTCCACGACTTGCGGCTCAGACGTAGGTGCGCTAGACGCCACTGGCTGAGGTATCGGGCCTCAACCACCTCTGGCACTGGGGTAGAAACTTCAACAACCACCGGACCGGCCACCGAAGCCTCCGTTGTAGCTGTTGTGGGGGCTGGTTCTTCAACTACTTCCAGCTCATGAGCCGGAATCTCGCTCGCATCCGGTGTGGGGGCCGGACCCTCAGCTACGTCTGACTGGGGTACCAGAACCTTTTCTTAAGATGGTGTAGGGGTTGACCCTTCAGTGGCTCCCGGCGCGGGAGGTAGAATCTCCGTCGATGCCAGCGCACACACCGGAACTGCATTGGCACCTGGCATCTCTGCCAAAGCCTCAGTGACTATTGGCTCCGACATTGGAACTCCGGCCATCTCTATGTTAGGGACCGGGGTCCTGGTTGTCGGTGCAGCCGTATATGTAGTTGGCGTTGTCCTCGCGTCACCCGGAGCCTCCAGGTTCGCCTGAGCAGGTGCAGGGGCCGAAGCTGAAGCATCTGCCTGCTTAGCCCCCTGCACTACTGCGAAAGTAGCAGCCTTCCCCCCTTCTTGGAGGCGTTGTACACCAGAGATAGAAACATTCGAAGATTGATGTTAACCCAAAGACAAATAAAGGTAAGAGCATAGTCGTTTACTTTGGGAAGCTCTAGGTACCGCGGAAGCAAAGCCGCTTTGGAGCGGGGCCAGAGCCGGAGCCCGATGGAGTCGATGTGGCTGGGGCTCTCGATCCCTCAGGGGCCAGAGCCGGAGTTTTCTCGACCGAAGCGTCCATCGACTCAGAGGGACCTCCGGAGCTTGGCTTCACACCTAGCACCAAGGTGGGAGGTGGACCCCCGAAGTTGGCGCCCTTTGGAGGTTCCTGAGCAAGAGATGGTCCTGCCACCGTGGACCTGACATGGCTTTCGTCGCTCCACACTAATTTCCTCTTCCCACTGGAGGGCTCCGCCGACGCCTTGCCCTTGCCGGAGCCAATAGCTTCACCCCCTGGCTTGGAGCAATAGGGGCTTGCTCCGCAGTGACCCCAGGAACTAGGATCGCGGAGGAAGCTCGCTTCTTTGCTACCCCAATCTCTTCTAGCGTTGGCATTGTCTTCCGGAGCTCCCGGCAGAACCCGGGAACCAGGTTCAAAGGTTGAAAGGCATCTGGGGGCGTCAAGAAGTCGAGCGGGATGGATTTGCTCTGGAATTTCTTCAGTAGGGCCTTTAGAGCTTCGTCCCTCATGTGGGAATCGGCATCACGCTGCATGAACGTCCACGGAGACCGTTCCCTGAACTTCAGTGGAGCCCATATGTTCCTCAGGAAGTTCCCAAAGACCATCTGAGGGGTCACTCTACTGGCAATGCAACTCTCAATCCTCGCCACAACAGGCTTGTATGCCTCTGGCAGCTCCGGGAGCTCGTTCCAAACATCAGTGTCCAAGTTGGGCAGGTTCCTTGGCAGGTCCAGCTTCTCGTGCTTATCCACAGTGATGATCACCCACTCCTTTTTCCAGTCATCCCATTTGCCGGAGGGAAATGTTTTCAAGTACTTGAAGGGGGACCTCTTCCGCTTCACAAAGTAGTACATTCCGATCATCTCGTTCCCCTTCCCGGTGGTCTGCAGGGTGAAGATAGACCAGAAGAGTTCTAGGCTGGGCCGCACCCCCACCCACATCTCATAGAAGTGGACGAAGGTGGCTACCAGCAAAAGGGACTGGGGGCTGAGGAATTGCAGCTGGATGCTATAGAACTCTAGCAGTGTCATAAGGAAACACGAGAAAGGTGGAAGTAAGCTGACCATGGGATATCCTTGGAAGTAAACCATCTCTCCGACACTCCTCTTCATGAAGGGAAGCTCGCCTAGGCAAATGCTTCCATTGAAGGAGTCATGGGACCACCACATGTAGGCGCGAACCTTCTTCATCTCCTTCTCGCCCTTGATATTGCTGGCAGGGAGGCCCAACTCCATTGTAATAAAGTCGGGCAGGGGAAATATGGTTGTGCAAGGGTTTGGGCTCAAGGTCAGGGGACGCAAGGACGTATTAAGGCCCTGAGCATGAGTGCGAATGGAGGCATAAAGAGCCCTCGACTATTGTTGGCCCCACTTTTTAAGTGTACGACCGCGACATTTGAGTGGAAACCACAGTCAATACTATGATGGAGCTACCAACACGATGACTGGTGGGCCCAGGTCCGTTTCAGCGGAAAAGTTGTAGTTACCGCCTCGGAGCAACCGCTCGAGTAGGGGGAAGCTCAAAACCCGAGGGTGTCAGCATAATGGGCGCACGGAACCGAAACGAAATTCGTATCGGGAACTCACGCCTGTTGAGGTGTGATATCTGCAGACAAAGATTTTATTCACCGCATTGGGGGAAAGCCCTTAAAGTCATGGCACGGGGATTCAAAATGGCCCCACCTCAGGTATAACCACTTAACCTAAGAAGTTCCTCCCCGAGATGGGCTCGGGGGCCACTATCGATACCTGGCGGACCGGGTACGAATAGATACAAGGAAGAGGACACGTTGGGCCCCGCCTCCCATGGAGGCAGGTTTCGGCGTAACTCCAGGACGCCATGTGACGCGTAGCTCCGGACCTGGTCTCCCCGCTGAGGGCAGGACCGACGCCGCCATGTGTCCTGTACCTCCGGACCCGCCTCCACACTTAGAGGAGGTCTGGTGCTACTACATGTATTGCATCTCCGGGTCGGGCCTCTCCGTTGAGGACGGGACCGGCGCTACTACGTGTATTGCATCTCCGGGTCGGGCCTCTCCGTTGAGGATGGGACCAGCGCTGCCACGTCTCTCGTAGCTCCGGACCTGCAGCTCCGAACTTGCCTCCCCACTGAGGGGAGGTCCAGCACCGCCACGTGTCCTGTAGCTCCGGACCCGCCTCCCCACTGAGGGGAGGTTCGGCGCTGCCACGTGTCTTGCAGCTCCGGACCCGCCTCCCCGCTGAGGGGAGGTCCGACGCAGCCATGTGTCCTGCAGCTCTGGACCAGGCCTCAACCGCTGAGGGTAGGACCGGAGCTACCGTGTGCCCAGAAGCGTCGGGCCTAGGCCTTCTTGCGGAAGCGAGCCTCGGCACAGCCACTTGGTTAATGTCTACTGGGGGCGGAAGGAGGCAGCAGTAAAGGAAGATGTGCTCAGTATGTCCAAGAAGTAAGTACGTGCGCCTTCCCTAGATAAGCAGAGGTGCGCACTCATAAGTCAAGGGGCTAGTGTCCAGCCTTGTTATAATTGGCCGGTGCCGAACTGCTACGTACGGCAGACGAATGGGCAATCGCGACAAGACAGACGGGATGTGTCCAACAGTCATGAGAGGCTGTGTATAGCTCTGCCGCAGGGCATGGCCAGGCGACACATTGAAGCCATTGACAGGAGATAGCATTTACACCCAGATCTTAGATAGGATTTGGTTCCTCCCGGTACACTTGTCGGGCCCCGAGGCCCACCTTGTAACTGCACGTGTCTTGGACTATAAAAGGAACGAGCGGGCGATCGGCCTCGAGGTCAAGAGCAGAGACACTCGACACACGCTTGAGCAATACAACGCATATAAACCACCGTGGAGTAGGGTGTTACGCTCCGGCGGCCCAAACCACATATATCTCTTGCGTTTATCATCCACTGCATTCAATCTTACTAGGACTAGCCCTTCTAAAAATACATCAAACCTCCGCGGGCTGCTTCCGAGCAGGTCCGGGTGAGGTGTTAGTTAGACACCTCGACAGCATAGTTGCTTGTTCATACTCCAGCGATTCGAGTCAACAGACACGTAGGTTCAGCAATGATTTCTACTATGTAATTTTTTATGTGTTTTTCGGAGCATGTGTTGCGTACTTGCAAGATTCAAGTATTTTTTTTAACTTTTAGATTTGAGGATCTAACTGGTTTACAAAGGGAATAACTGGACATTCATTGTCTCCTGATTTTTGCCAGACACGAACACAAAATGCACACAAAATCTTTTGGTCAGCTAGCTACTAGAATCCGTCGGCTGTGATTTCCACATTTTTTTCACAGGCGGTTGGTGGTAATAAACCACTTGTGATAATGCATTATCACAGACGGTAAGTGGTAAAGAACAGTCTGTGATAATGCATTTTTATATGCGGTCGGCAGTAACAAACCGCCTGAGATAAAGCATTTTCACAGACGGATTTTGCTCTCGCCTGTGACGATCGGCTATTTTTACAGGTTCTTCGTTTCAGACGATTTTAAAATCCGCTTGTGATAATATGTTTAGTAGTGTCTACTCAATGAGCACACGGCGATTTTTCCCTAATAATATCTTTTTTTGACGAGAATTACACAAATAATAGCCATATATAAGAAATTTCAAAAATAGCATCTTGTGGAAAGGCCAACACACGAAAAGCCAGTTTTTGTGTATTGACATTTGGAATAACAGTTTTCATGCACTGGAACTTGAAATAACAAAAAGAATTTTTCGTGTACTGGATGCTCGAGATCCGAAATTTCAAAGTTGTGGTACCACAGCGGAAAAGTCGGGCACTGCGCTGGAGGCTGGACAACCGTATTTCGAGTCACGGACGCATGGGCAATTTTGCCAGTACCGTGGGGGCAGAGTTGTAGGCCTACAGTTTTGGTGAGTTCGACTTCGGCGCTAGACAACGAGCTCCTCCGTTATCGGGCACACAGCTCTCTCTCTGTCTGTCTGTCATCGTCTGCAGTGGCTAAAATACTTGTAGTGTTTTTAATACTCGTACTCACTGATAAAAATCACTCTCCGACTTATATCCGTTACCTGTAACGAGTACAATATGCTACTCATATTCATTAACCGCATATACTTTTTATTACCTGCGGGTATAGGTGGCCAAATAGGCTGGACAGACCCAAAGCCCGGTAAAAATGGTCTGGCACAAGCACGGTCCTGCACGAAAAATTGGGTCTGAGCTGGCCCGAAGTCTGGTGCGGGCTGTGCTCGAGCTTTGACCTCAGCTCCATCAGGCTGTCCCAACATGACCTGTTTAAAGTCGGTCCGGCTAGTCCGCGAGGGCCCGACATGACTTGTATACGCTCGTATAATATATTTTTTTACTGTTGTTAGTGTATTTTTAAATAAATGGACATCGGGTTGGCCCGACACGACATGGCTTGCATAAAATAAGCTGGATCGTGTTCGGGCCGAGATGCAGACCCGTCAGGCTGGTTCGACACGGTCCGATTCATTTTCCAATCGTGTCAGACCGAGGATTTTAAGGCCAGAGCTCGGTCATGGCTCATTGGCCACCTGTACCTGCGGTATAACCGTTACTCTAAGCGTTACATACAATAACATACTATTGTGGTTCAGTTTCATCACTTCAACACTTAACGAACATGTTCAACATATAACAATTCATAAAACATACATTCATGCAATTCACAAAGTCTTTATTCATATATTTTATTCAAAAATCACAAAAATCTTGCTAACTCCGAAATATTCAAAATCAATGCTCATAAAAATTTTGTTTCTTTTTCCCCTATGATAGTAAAATTTGGTTTCTTATTAATCATTGCGTAAATATTTATATAATATCACATGAAACTCACATGTAATTATTTGGGTTCGGGTATGTGGATAGGGTATGACTTTTCTTACCCGATAAGAATTATCCGTTGGATTTTATTGTTGGATTTTATTGTTACCTGTACCCGTGGGTACAAAATCCCGTTCAAGTTTGTACCTGGCGGGTTGGATATATGCAGGTATGCAAGTAATGAATGCTCATTGCTATCTCTATGTGCGCGTACAGTTGCGGACAGTGGAGGTAGAGAGCTGGTGAAGCTTTTAGACTCACTCGTGTCAATGGACTCGGTGTTTTTTTACCCTGACTTAGGGCGTGTTTGATATGGCTCTACTCTACAATAGAGCAATTCTGCTCTCAAATACTGAAGTGGAGCAACTCTGCTGTGGAGATAGGACTGTAAAGGAAAGTGTTTGACTAGAATGATGTTCTCAACTCTAAAAATGAGAAGTTTTAGGAGGCAATGCCAGTTTTACCCTCGAT
Organism: Tuctoria greenei; assembly: GCA_036927565.1. Lineage (NCBI taxonomy): Eukaryota > Viridiplantae > Streptophyta > Magnoliopsida > Poales > Poaceae > Tuctoria > Tuctoria greenei. The sequence continues at coordinate 155,673,912 of JAYESD010000005.1, read as the reverse complement.
TTTTATTGGGCCTGACCCATCTGTTTTTGGACTGAAATGCTGAGCTGTCATTGCAATGTACCGTTGCCTTCTTTTTTATTTTTTTAATACAAGCGAATGTTGCTGGGTGGAGTACCAGCCACTATGATCACACAGTGAGCAGAATATGGAACATGACAAGAATTTTTTGTGATACAAAATATAAATTGTTTGTTTAATGTAATTGAAAATTTTTAATTAAGATATGAATATTACAAACTAAATAGAAAGAGATGACGCCACGCTATCACGAAATGTATCTATTGTGACAAAACTTGATGCCGAGGTTGAATTGTCGGGCGCAAGTGCTGCTACAACATATTTGTCGTACCTATCTAAAATTGTAGGCACTAAGTCAAGATCTCGATCATAATTATCAAAATTCACGTTGCCACTTGATTATTCTCCGATGAAATTGTTGCAGGACCAAGACCAAGCCTTCCACGTAAGATTAAGCAAGTACCACTATCTGTATCCATAAAAAACATCAAACAAAGTGCACTATCTAAACAGTTCTTGTTTGTCACACCTGGTAATAAGAAGACAACTAGATGCTTTTCACATGTATCCTAGGGTCAGTTCAACTCATACATGTGTAGATGAAAGTGAAATACCATAAATAATGCCATGTTCGAGTACATGACCTTATTACATAAATGACCTTCCAGGCCTAAAAGAAAAGTACAAACAGCGGAAAAACATATAAAAGGGCTCCAAGCACACGCATTGCACGTGGGAGTGCCAGCCTAGAACATCTCATCGGGGTCTCCGTAGAAGTCCTGGTTCTCCACCTCTTCGTCTTCGTAGACTGGGTGGGGGGGGGAGAAAAATATGCAACTAACAAGATTGAGTACCAACGGTACTCGCTAGTTGGAAAGTTATGACATGTGGTTCACAACAAGGAAGGCAAATAATAGGTAAAGCACTATAGCAGTTACAACCTACTCTTAATGTTATTAAGCACCTACATATAGATGAAACTCCCAACCAACAACCCAAAATAAACAGGTAAGACCAAACCCAAACCATCCATTATGTAACCATGTGCTAATTATGAATTTGGTTCCAAGCCGCTCGTGTCCGTGAGCACGGCTGTCTAGACAGTTTGACAAGACTCTGCAGAGTGTGTATCCTTTACCCACAGTTTGTGATTTCATCCCCTGTTGCCAGGTGGACTAAGGTAAACCTCCCTGATGCCCGTGGTAGCTAACCACATTACACACTTCCTTAGGTGTGTGGCCAGGAGATCACTATGAGGTGTTTCCGATGGTTCTCCCGACTTGCAATGGGTACTCTAAGGTTTCACCGCTCCGGCACCTGGTGTCTATTTTCCCTCCACCAGGAGAAGCCCCCTCTTGAGCCATGCGGATCCCAAGGCAGAACCCATTCCCCGCCCGTTCAATTACCTATGCTACATCGGGAGAGACCAAATTACTAAACCAAGTTGTCCCATATACAATTTTGTGGTGATACAAAAAGGATTAGCAACTTCTTCCATAAATTGGTCCTTAGAATCCGATAGTTGTCAAGCCCCAAACCAAGGTCTTGTGCACGCATGCACCAATCCATACAAAACCCATTATCAGATTTCTATCTACTAAATTCCATTATTGCCATCAATTCATGAATCATAATACATCAAATGTGACTTGTAGATAAGTAGATCATATTTCAATTAATCATGGCTAAGCGTAAACTAAATAATAGTAAAACACCCAAACTAAGCGACAAGGAAATATTGGGAAAAACTAGGGAAACATAACATAGGGTTCATATTTTAATTTAGCATGCATCTAACTAAAACTTAACAAAAAGGGTGCAAGATGGTCAAGGAACTTGCCTCCAAATTGAGCCTGGTGGTCAACGAGAAATTGTTGCTCTTGAAGATTAAATGTCGGTTCTGGCCCCGACTCTAGTTTTATGATGATGCGTAAAAATATAAACATACAATAAGAACATATAGAATTCAAACAATTCAAATAAACACAAATTCCTACGCAAAAGTGATTTTATAGTTAATTTAAATTATAGGCATAATACCAATTATTATGAATTTTAGAGTTAAATGAAATTTATTGGGTAAAACATATTTTTAACAATTCTTATACCATTTTTATATTTATTAGAAACCTATTATTATTTTCTAGAAATTTTTCTCCTTCAAAATATGCTTAAAATAGACTTATAACATAAAATGTACATTTTACAATTTTTACACTATTTTTAATAATTATTTCTATGTGCAAAACAATTTTATGAATTAAATATACTTAAAAAGTATTTTATGATTAATTCAGCAATTTAAATGAATTAATAAAAATAATACAGAAATGTAAATAATTTAAACATATTTAAATCTGTTTTTATAATTATTTTATATAAATTAAGGACTTTTATTTAATTTCTAGAACTATCAGGGGCTTTTTTGTAAAAATAGAACTATTCCAGAGGCTAAAAATATATTTCTACAAAATTCAGGGGTCATTCTACAATTTTCCAGAATTTATTTGCTATTTTAGAATATTCCAGGGGCTTTTAAACACTTTTTATTTAATTAACCAATAGTTTCCTAATTTCCAGAAAGTCCAGGGTTGATTTTATAAGTTTTTGGACCAATCTGTAAACTATTTAAAAAGTCCAAGGGGCTATCTGCTAATCTTCCAACTGTCACAGTTGTTTGAATTTGGGCCGAGGGATTTGAAATGAACGGCCCGGATTTAATGTACCGAAGGGGTACGACCCGATCTAATCTCGGCCGTAGAACCAAATGGACGATGGGCAATGAGCCACGTCGCCCCGACCGGGGTTGGGCGGCGGTGCGCGGCGGCGCCGAGCGCGCGCGGCGATCATCATGGGTATGATTCCACTCTTGATTGAGGTGAAACGGCCGGAAATGAAGAGGGGGAGTGAGTGGGTGGCGCGGTGATGGCGTGCACGCGTTACCGCGCGCGGTGCGGGTGCGGGGTAGACGAAGCTGACGAGTGGGGCTGGGTGGCAGCGGGAGGGAGAGAGGAAAGGTGGCGCGGGCCGGCGCGGTAGAGAGGAGGGGAGTTGGGCCGGTTGGGAAATTCGGCCCAGGGTGAGTTTTCCTTTTTCTTTTCCTTTTTCTTTTTCTTTTTCTTTTCTATTTTCTTTCTCTTTGTTTTTATGATTTGAATTTGTAAACCGAATTTCTAGCGAATTTGAATTTCAAAATTTCACTCAATCATTCAATCATGATGCAATTTTGCCTTATATGAATTTTATCTAAAGAAAATGTTTTTATCTCTTGTAAAAGAATTCATTTTACACTTTTTTCTTTAAAAAGAGTGGGTGTTACATTGTTGCAGGCAGTTGTATATATCCAAATGAGTACATGCAGTTGTATATTTCAAGAACGATCAGTAACAAACACTAGCTGAATATTTCTCAAGTGAACTTGATGGTGCTTAATTATCACTTAGTTCTCTTAGGAAATACTATTGGAAAATTCAGGTCATGCCTACACATTGTGAAAGTAAACATCCTTTCAGAAATTAACAAGAAAACTGTCACAAGATATACAATAATCAGGTGCTTTGCAAAGAGCAACGATTGGTATCTCATCCAGATAATAACTAGTATAAAATAATCCAAATGAGGAAAAGGACGTACGTCTGATATGCAGGCCTGTGCGGGTGCTAATTCCTAGGACGGCAGGCCTTGAATCTTTTGCCGTGGGCGGTGAGCCGGCGACCCCTATTGCAGGCAAATCCGACCGAACGCCTGGACGGATGGCTGAGGGCGGACGATTATCAGCGCTGAGGGCAGGTGGTGAATCCCGACAGAGGTTTTCGTGAGTCTCGACAGAAGAAAACATGCTTTTCGGGGGCATCGCGCCGGAGCCCGTCGCAGGTGGCATGGTGATCTGTTCCTCATGGCGGCCACTGCTCTGTTGTGTGTTCGATCTATTACAAGGAAAAAAAGAAAGTACCGCTTCGATTGTGTAACCGGTGGCATTGCGGGTAATTACTCTTGAACTCTACGACTACTTTCATATTAGTCAGTTCTAGAGTAGGGAAAGGGGTACTCCGAAAAAGTAAACTAGAACTCCACAAACTCCGTAGAGTTGGACCCCCCTCGTGGAGTTTTAGAGTTTAGATGTTTGACAAAAAAAATTCCGCTCTTTCATGAAGTTTGTTTTTGGAGTCATGCCAAACACGCCCTTAATGTCAACCCATTCCGAGCCTTTCAACTTTGACACGGCATCGATTTAAAATTTATTCTCTCTTGTACAATAATGTATTCAATATTTTTTCAAGAAGTTTCAAGCAAGTTCTATGGAGTCCGATAAAACTCTCTGCAGCCAACTCGATGATTACCATCTCAACGTCTATGTACAACTCATGACAGACTCGGGGTGTTGACTTGAAGATGATTTCAGTGGGTTAAGTCTATGGAATAACTACTAGAAATCTGCCTTAGCATGAAAGGTGGAGTCGGAAAGAAGATTATTATGAGCTCTCGTCACACACGGAAAGAAAACAATCACCTCAAGATAGAATCTATTAGGAACTCATCAAACATGTAATCAATCAAGATACCATTTGAGACATCTGAATCCCTATAAAAAGTGTAGGGGCAAGTTAAGACATCATTTTGTGAATCCTAATACTTATCATACATCTGGAGTAGATCGCACCTCGAGATACATTACATACACCCACTATTATTAAGACATTGAGCATTAGTTCATCTACCATTAGCTCTTATTGTGCATCATTGTAATTCTCATATCGAGAAAAGAATCAATCAAGTAGAAGTATGACATTACCTCAGAGCTCATGAGTATTCAATACAGGAATCGGACAAAGAAATGTCGGCACTGTAGCCGTCGGTAAGGTACTGTAACCGACGGCTATACTCTAAGAATGTCGGCCTACCGACTGCCATAGCCATTGACTCTTGCTCGACGTTCTTAAGGCTGTATAGTTGTCGGTTCTGACGACTTTAGACACTTAAAGCCGTCGGGCACCAGAGCCAGATGACTTTAGTTTGAAAACGAACTATGACTGTCGGCCTGGTGAAACTGACGGCCATAACTCCATAAAGGTGTTGGCCCACAGTTCCCGACGTCTTTAATGTGTTTAAAAGCGTTGGTCCCCGAGCGTACTGACGACCATAAGGAAGACACGTGTGCGCTTTGGCGGCCATATAGCCGTCGGTCTGGTAGAAAAACCGACAGCCATATAGCAGTTATGGCCGTCGACTCGGTCAACACCGACGGCCTTACTGGCATTTTTTGTAAACCGTGGCTGCTTCCCCTCCCTCCCCGGTGGGAAGCCTCCGTCCATACAGGCCGCATTCCATCAGCATCATATATTCAGCATTTTAACAACACAACTCCATACAGCAGCATATAATCAGAAAATAAAATGACAATGCAAACACATTGCATATAGGCCATAGTCTGAAGCAAAACACAATAAAATAACGAGTTCACATAGTCATACAACAACTAACTTCAATATAACAACGAGTTTACATATCCAAATTACTCCAAGGGATCATTGTGAAGATTAATCCGCTTCCATATCATTGTTCGAAGCTCCACCACTTGCACCACCGGCGTTCAAATCGAGGAAATCATCGCAACCATGAGGTGTTACATGACCGGAACCCTACGAGAAACAAATAAAAGTTAACTTTGCATTAATACATACAATTCGTATGTCTCAATCTTTCCAATATTCACAAATGCCCAACTCACATGTGTAAATGACTTAAAGGTATTATCAACTATATAATTGAATAAGTCACTAAGTATTTTTCAAATTAAGCTACATTTTCATTAGAGCTAATGATTTAGTAATCATACTGCTACGGCGCTCGTAGGTGTTGATGGTTGACTATGCCACGGAGCGAAGAGCAATGATGGGAGAACACCTGGATATGGTTGCAATCCAGACGCCAACATTGACATGAATCCCTAAGATTGTGGAGGATAGGCTTGACCACTTTGGGAATCCTGAGATAAATATGATTAGTATTTCGTACTATAAGCTGAGTTAATAAGAAATGCAGTTATACCAGTGAAGAAGAGCCAACATGTTGATCGGACTGCATCGGACGAGGCATACCAAATTGCGATCCAAAGCCACCTTGAGTGAAGAACTGCATAAAGTAAAAATATTCAGTTACTGACTTTAACACAAATATGGTAATAAGTCTATCAACTTAAGTAAAACAGTAGTTTACCTATGACATCATCTTGAACTGAGACTGTTGTGGCATATTGAACTAAGTTCCAGTGTTGCCTTGACCCAAGAACTACATGAAGGAAATTATTCGTTAGATCTAAGTAGAAACAGTTTGTAAACGAATAAACTATTCAATTGTTAAGATTACAAGTTACATGTGACATATACAAATATTGCATCTGATGTTGCATCTGCATCTGCTGTTGTTGCTGTTGTTGCATCTGCAGCTGTTGCTGTTCCATTTTCTCCTCGTACTGTCTTAATTTTTCTTTCAAAATCTCAGTGTCTGCAACATGTGATCAACTTTAATTGGAAGTAGAAGACCGTCGTCCCACATAAACGTCATGCTCCACATAACCGTCGCCTAATCCAAGCCTACAAAAAACACAAATGTGATGAATTGATGATAATTAACCTTTAAACAATCATTATATTTACACCCCCCACTGTCCATCGTGACCCTAGCCACATTCACCCGATGGTGACCAGGCGTGCCGCTGGGGTCCTTCGGCCGGTGGAGCGGTTCTCTGGGGTTGTCCTCTCCACCGCCTGCCTCCTCAGTCATCTTGCCTATTCCCTCCTCTGTCTGTAGAGCCCTCACCGATCCTCACTGGCGTCCAGCCATGAAGGAGGAGTATGTGGCCCTGCTTGCTAACCAAACTTGGTACCCCATCCTGGTCATGGCAATGTTGTCACAGGCAAGTGGGTGTTTACGCATAAGAGGAAGGTGGATGGGTCTCTAGAGAGGTACAGGGCCCGGTGGGTTCTTCGAGGCTTCACTCAGCGCCCCGGTGTTGACTGCGACAAGACTTTCAGTTCGGTGGTGAAACCGGCGATAGTTCAGACCGTTCTTTTGCTGGCTCTCTCGCGTTCTTGGCCTGTCCACCAGTTGGACGTCAAGAACGCTGTCGAAGTGTGTGATACGACACTTCCCCCGGACCCGCTGAGAAGCAGCCTGCAGAGGTTCTTTTATGGTTGGGGAACGCATAGATCAAGATCAAGATGGTGATCTAAGAGATTTACGTGATTCGGGCCGCTTGAGCGTAACACCCTACTCCACGGGGTTTGTGTTTTTATATTATGCGAGTATGTTCGCCAGAATCAGCCTCTATCAGCCGTCCCCAATGTACGTGTAGTAAAGCCCTTTTATAGTTCAAGGACTGACCGTTACAAAGCTTACTTGGCCCGACATGTGGCCCTGGGGCATTTGATGGCCTAATACACTGTCTAAGGGTATTAAGTATCATTAATAGTGTGATAACGTGCCTTCATGGAAGCATTATCCCTATTAGCGGTGCACTGATCGTGTGTCATTAATACGACATTAATGACACATTATCAGGTCTTGTAACTGATGTGAGACCTATGTGTGCTGAATACATTGGCCTTGACAATAAAAGTTTTGAATGCTGCCATAACATCTTTTTAGCAAGGTCCGACTCTAACTCCGAGCTTCTGCAAGGTCCGACAATAGGTTCGACTTTCTTTGTCTAGGTCCGACATGTTTTTGGGTAGCTCCGGTGAGGTTTGTCTTTAGCTATGGCATGTCTTTGATAGCTCCGGTATGTCTTTGTTAAGCTCCGATATGTTTTGCTACGTCCGACTTGTTCCAGACAAGTTTTACTCGTCGAGTTTCTGGACAGCACTACCTTTCATCGGTGGTTTTATCATAACTCGAGTTTTACAGATCCAATTGACGTGATTCTTTTTGAGTTGTCTTCAAAACTTGATTATATATCATATGTAAAATTTCACGGTCATTGGATTTGTGGTTTCTGATCTACACGAGTTTCTTTGCAGCGTTCCAGAACTGTTTTTCTCGGGTATGACAGATTGACCTTTGTTCGATCTTTTGATCATAACTTGACTTTCTCTTGACGGATTTTAGTGATTCTTCTTGTGTTTTCTTCGTGACATGATTCTATCTGATATATATCACTTTTTTCACGGTGAAACACGTTTATATTAGTTTCACACACGATTTCTCTAATAGATCGTTTTTCTGCTGAAGGGGTTGGGATTTAATTGTTTCCGCTGCGTAAGATTGTAAAATCTACCATTCACCCCCCCCTCTGGTAGTTTTTCACGTGCTCTTCGATCTTACAATTGGTATCAGAGCCACGATGCTCTAATCATTGTGATTTACACGTGTTTTTGACTAATCATTATGGAGAAATACTCCGCCAAACCTTGTGTGTTTGCTGGTATTGATTTTCAGGTTTGGAGGGCATGCATGGAGGCTTTCATCTAGGTGCAAGGCTTCGTAATATGGGAGAAGGTGTACAAGCCTTACGAAGTGCCACCTAACGATCAAGTTATGGCTACAAACCTGCAGGACTTCGACAACAACAACAAAGCCCGAAACTTGATCATCCAAGGACTCACTCAATGCAACTTCGACCACATTTCACATATCCGATCGGCATACGATGTATGGAGAGCACTTTGTGACTACCATGAAGGATCCAACACGATCAAGGAGGTAAGGCAAGACATGTTCAAGAAAGAATACATGTGCTTCGAGATGCAACACGGTGAGTCCATCGATGATCTCTTTGCTCGCTTTAACAAAATTCTCAGTAACTTGCGTAGTGTCAACGTTAATTTTTCATATGCTGAAAATGCTAGGCAACTTATTAGTGCATTAGACATGTCAATCTAGGAGATGAAAGTTACATCTATTCATGAATCTACTGTCATGAGTACACTTACTTTAGATGTGCTTTACTCTAAACTCAAAACTCAAGAAATTGACATCTTATCACGTAAGAACCCAAATAAGTCTATTGCATTTGTCTCACAACGTGATATGCCTAGCTCCGGCCAATCATCATCTTGTAATACTCTTGCTTTGTTGTCCTCACTAACCCTGGAGCAGATCGAGGAATTTCCAGAGGAGGAGCTAGCACTTCTCTCTACTAGGTTCTCAAAAGCATTGCAAAATGTGAGAACTAGAAGGAGAGGAAGCTCCGGACCTCAACGATGCTTCGAATGTGGTAAGACAGGACACTTTCATACAGAATGACCAAACCTTTCAGGTTTTACTTCCCAAGAAGAAAAACATAACAAGGTCAATACCACCTCTGGAAACCCCAACAAGAAAAAGAAGGGTACCATAGGACGCAAGATGATTAACACCATCATCATTGCACTTCAAGAGCTCGGTTCAAGCGATGTAGACTTTGAAAGTGATGAAGATGATGACGATCTAGTCAACTAATGCTTCATGGCGGGCAAAACAAGTCAAGATCAAGTCAGGAGGATGCAGAACACAACAGTGATGGTGATGAGGTATGTTCTACTTGTAATTAAATGTGTGATGCAATTTCTCGTGCAACTATTATTGTTAACAAAAGGGACAAAAATCTTAGGGATAATGCTGCTAAAATTGAATCACTAGAATCTGAAATCAACCGTTTGAAAACCTTGATTCCTAGTGATGATTCTTGTCCCTCATGTGATTTAATCTATGAACAATTGTCCACATTAAGAATTGCACATTCCTCTACTCTAGATAGACTTGAACTTGAAATTGAAAAGAACAAAAAGCTTGCTGCACTTGACATTGGAAACTTAAAAGATGCTTCTTGTTCTACAATTGACTTGCATTGTTCTAGTTGTGATGATCTTGAAAAGAAACTAAAAGATGCTATGAATGAAATTTTAATATTGAATAATGCTTTACGTTCTCATGAAGTTAAATATTGTTCCAATTGAAAATTAAAAGGAAAAACTTCATGTGAAAATTGCCTTGATCTGTCTAATAAACTTGATAACATGCATAAGACATTAGATCGGTTTTGTAATGGGAATAAGAACCTAAACTTGCTGCTGAATTCTTCCAAGTCATACAGTAATAAAACTGGTTTAGGTTTTGATTCTCATGCTCATGCTAAGGCGCATCCACCTAAAATTCTAAAGTCATTAGGAAGTGGTTTGATTCAAACAGTTCCTAAATAAAAAGAAGTGGTTTTCAAATCTGCAGGGGTGTTGTCTCATTCGGTTTCAAATAAAATATTGCTTGCTCATCTAGACATGAACACAAAGTTAAATTTCATTGTACCTATTGTGGTAGAGATGATAATGTCATAGATTTTTGTTATAGACTAGCAAAACAACAGAAAAGGGAAAGAATGATTGCTAGATCTCATAACTTTCATGCAAAATTTGTTGCACATATTAAACCGAATGCCAGGAACATGTAACCCGGTGTTAGTGAGCTTATTTTTAACATGTCTCGGTTTGGAACAGTTTTTTAAGCTGATTTTGATATGTCTTCCTCTAAGCATAGGTGTCTAGTTGCTAATGATTCAAAGGACTTATATTTTTGGCATCGTAGACTTGGTCACGTAGGCTTGGATCACCTAACACGTGTTAGTGCTCTTGATCGCATATGTGAGCTGCCTAAGCTTAAAAGGGACAAAGAAATTGTGTGCTCTTCTTGTAGACATGCTAAGATGGTTGCAGGTTCACATACTCCTCTCACAATGATCATGACAACTGAACCGGATCAACTTTAGCACCTTGACACCCTAGGACCTTCACGTGTTCAATCCTTTGGAGGTAAATGGTATGTTCTTGTTATTGTTGATGATTATTCTAGATACTCTTGGGTTTACTTTATGGCGTCTAAGAATGAAGCTTTTAGTCACTTTAGAACTTTGTTCTAAGATTATCAATTGATCACCCAGGATCTTTAAAAGCAATTAGAATTGATAATGTAACTGAATTTAAAAATCAATCTTTTGGTCACTTTTGTGCTGAAAATGGAATAGATCATCAATTTTCTTCACCATATGTACCTCAACAAAATGGTGTTGTAGAAAGAAAGAACAGAACCTTAGTTGAGATGGCTAGGACTATGCTTGATGAATATCAAACTCCTAGGAAATTTTGGGCTGATGCGATTGCAACCGCTTGTTATGTCTCAAATCGTGTTTTCTTGCGCGCTAAGCTAGGTAAAACACCATATGAGCTCCGGTTTGGACATAGGCCTAGTGTTACGCACTTCCGGGTCTTTGGTTGCAAATGATTTGTTAAGAAACATGGTAATCTTGATAAATTTGAACCTAGATCCATTGATGGCATGTTTCTTAGTTATCCATCTCATACTAGAGGCTACTGTGTGCTTTTACTTGACACTAACAAAATTGTGGAGACTTGTGAAGTGTCTTTTGATGAATCTAGCCCAGGTACTGGCTCAAAAATTGCAGGTCCAGATCCATATCCGCAGGGGGAGAGCATTTTCGTTGAAGATGAGGAAGACTTGGAGCTGCTGCTAGAAAAATCAGCTGCTAAAGACTTTGGTTCAGCTCCGGATGTTAATTATCAACCAGCACTGACAACCATCAATGCTGATTTAGATCTTCCTCAAGTCACAAGCTCATCGATTTGTGATGAACATGAAGCAGAAGCTTGTGAGACATATGTTCCTCTACGGTTTTACAAAGATCATCTCCCGCAACAGATAATTGGAAGCTTGCACGAACGGTTACACGGTCCAGTTTTTGCGATCCAAACTCTCATGCTCATTCTACTTTTGTTGCTCCTTTTGAACCCAAATATATATCACACGCACTCACTAATGAATCTTGGATTATTGCCATGCAAGAAGAGTTAGAAAGTTTTGAAAGAAATAATGTTTGGAAACTTGTACCTCCTCCTCAAGGTCACACTTTAATTGGAACTAAATGGGTGTTTAAAAATAAACAAAGTGAGGATGGGGTTGTGGTTAGGAATAAGGCTAGGTTGGTTTCTCAAGGTTTCACTCAAGTTGAAGGTCTAGATTTTGATGAAACTTTTGCTCCTGTTGCTAGATTAGAAGCCATAAGAATTTTGTTAGCTTTGGCTGCATCTAAAGGTTTTAAGCTATATCAAATGGATGCTGAAAGTGCTTTTCTTAATGGCTACATAGATGAGGAGGTTTATGACAAACAACCACTGGGTTTTGAAAATTCAGATTTTCCTAATCATGTTTACAAACTGTCCAAAGCTTTGTACGATCTCAAACAAGCCCCTAGAGCATGGCATGATAGGTTAAAACATTCTTACTTAAAAAAGGGTTTACCATGGACAAGGTTGATAAAACTCTTTTTGTGCTTAAGCATGGCAATGACTCATTATTCGTTCAAGTGTATGTGGATGATATTATCTTTGGTTGTGCTGCTCATGATCTTGTGTCCAAGTTTTCAGCTATGATGAGTTCAGAATTTGAGATGGGTATGATGGGAGAACTCATGTACTTTTTGGGGCTGCAAATCAAGCAAACCAATGAGGGTACCTTTGTGCATCAAACAAAGTATACAAAAGACCTCCTAAGGCGCTTCAACATGGACAAAAGCAAGCCTCTTCGGACACCAATAGGAACAGCAACAACACTTGAACTTGATGAAGATGATGAACCTGTGGATCAAAAAGAATATAGAAGCATGATTGGATCACTTTTGTACCTCACGACATCAGGACCGGACATACAATTCAGCGTATGTCTTTGTGCACGGTTTCAAGCTTCCCCACGTGCTTCACATCGTCAAGTTGTCAAAAGGATTCTCAGGTACTTACATGGAACTCAAGAATTTGGTATTTTTCTTCCTTCTTCCTCAACCGTTACTTTGAAAGCTTTTTTCGATGCTGATTTTGGAGGTTGTAGAATTGATAGGAAAAGTACTTCCGGTGCTTGTCATTTTTTTGGTAATTCACTTGTTGCTTGGTCATCCAGAAAAAAAAAGTTCAGTTGCACAATCCATCGCCGAATTTGAATATGTAGCTGCTGCTAGCGCTTGTTCACAAATTCTTTGGATTGTTCAAACACTTAAGGACTATGGGGTTGATATAGACAGTGTTCCACTATTTTGTGACAACACTAGTGCTATTTGCATTGCTAAAAACCCTGTGCAACATTCTAGAACTAAGCACATTGACATTAGATATCACTTTCTCTATGATAATATTGAAAAAGGAAACATTGTGCTTCACCATGTAGATACCGAACATCAATTGGCTGACATTTTTACAAAACCTTTAGATTTCACTCGTTTTTTTGTTACATTCGTAGTGAAATAGGGGTTATGAATCCTCATGGCTTAAATTGAGGGGAAGTTTTGAAACTTAGGAAGTCTATGTGTGAATCTGAACTTAAAATAATATGAGCATAGTATATATGACTTTGTGATTCCTTTTACATGCTGAAAGTTCTTACTGCATTACTCATGTTATACATTTTGTAGTTTTTGCCATGACTAGTAATTGGAATAATTACATACACTAAATCTGGTCATGGTTGAACTTTCTTGCTGTTTTGAACTTGTTGCATGCTCACAAATGTTTTTAATCATAAAGAATTAATCAAGTAATCAACTCACATGTTGAGTTTTTGTGAACAAATATATGCTGATGTAAGACCTATGTGTGCTGAATACATTGGCTTGTAGTGAATACACTTGGCTTTGATGATAAAAGTTTTAAATATCACCAAAACACCTTTTTATCAAGGTCCGACTCTAGCTCCGAGCTACAGCAAGGTCCGACGGTAGGTCAGGTTTGTTTTGGGTAGCTCCGGCTATGTTAGATGCTAGGTCCGGCTTCTTGGTAAGGTCCGACTAGCTTTGGTTAGCTCCGGTGAACTTTATCTTTAGCTCCGGCATGTCTTTGATAGCTCCGACATATACTTGATAGCTCCGGCATGCTTTTGCTAAGCTCCGACGTACTTTGTCTAGCTCCGGTTTTGGGTTGACTAGTTTTGACTAGTTTTTGGTAAGCTCCGGTGCTAGGATCTACTAGTTTTGGTAAGCTCCGGTGCTAGGTTCTACTAGCTTTTGTTAGCTCCGGCTCAAGCTCCGGGTTGCTCTGGCAAGGTCTGGAACTTGACCGTAGTGCTTCTGCTTTTTATTTGCAATGTTTTGAACTTGCTTTACATGATTGGAAAGATTGCTTAGTATTCATTTGCTAAGTTTTTGGTGCATTTTGGAAGATATGGTTGATATCGTTTCTACTGTGGTTTTGCAACATGCTTATGTGAGGTTCTCACGTAAGGTGTTGTGTTCGGAACTAACTTGAGTCAAGTCGAGGACTTGGGCTCGTATGGATTATTTGTTTATTCATGTGCAGGTGTTGCTTGAGTTCAAGTCATGGCTGGTGACAGGATCCATTGGACTAGTCTCAGGAGGAGATGAGGTTCCAACAACCAAGTTCGGGAGGAACTGTGGTTGAGCGGGTCAAGAGGTCGCGCAGGATGATTGAATCAAGGGCGGTGCATATGAAGGCCGAAGGAAGGTGTTCGCACGTATGCATGCGGTGCATGACGTGGCAATATGCTTCTAGAGACGGATTATGGAAGGAAGATCTGATCGGAAGGATTGGATCGTATCGGTTGAAGACTTAGGCTGCTAGCTGAGTCGGTTATGGCTCGGTATGGAAATATCGAGTTGGTTATGTTAGGATTTCGTGTGGGTCACGAATTTGAGTTGTTTAGGAATGTGGGATACGTTCCTAAGGTGTTTGGAAGTCTTAAGATTGCTTCTATCTGCGTATAGAAGAGTCCTAAGCAGTTATGGAAAGTTCCGATTGTGATCGGGTTAGGATTAGAGTCCTAGTTATGATTGGGATGGCCTAAGGGCTGGTTATATAAGCAAGGGAAGGGCAAAGCTCGCGGTAGACGACTTTGGGGCTGTTCCTCTTGTGTTCTATTGAATAAAATTCGTAGTTTGAAGGAACTTTTGTGCCTTGTTCGTCCGACTTGTTCCAGACATTTTTTACTCGTCGAGTTTCTGGACAGCACTACCTTTCGTCGGTGGTTTTATCATAACTCGAGTTTTACAGATCCAATTGACGTGATTCCTTTTGGGTTGTCTTCAAAACTTAATTGTCTATCATCTGTCAAAATTTCACGGTCATTGGATTTGTGGTTTCTGTGCTACACGAGTTTCTTTGCAGCATTCCAGAAACTGTTTTTCTCGGATAGGTCAGATTAAACATAGTCTGATCTTTCGATCATAACTTGAGTTTTTCTCGACGGATTTGAGTAATTCTTTTTGTGTTGTCTTTGTGACTTGATTCTCTCTGATATCTATCACTTTTGTCATAGTGAAACATGTTTAGATTAGTCACATACATGATTTCTATAACAGATCGTTTTTCTACCAAAGGGATTAGGGTTTTATTGTTTCCGCTGCGTAAGATTTTTAAATCTACCATTCACCCCCTCTCTGGTAGCTTTTCACGTGCTCTTCGATCCTACAATTGGTATCAGAGCCACAGTGCTCCAATCTTTGTGATTTGCATGTGTTTGTGACTAATCATCATGGAGAAGTACTCCGCCAAACCTTGTGTGTTTGCTAGTATTGATTTTCAGGTTTGGAAGGCACGCATGGAGGCCTTCATCCAGGCGCAAGGCTTCGCAATATGGGAAAAGGTGTACAAACCTTATGAAGTTCCGCCTAACGATCAAGTTACGGCTACGAACCTCCGGGACGTCGACAACAACAACAAAGCACGAAACTTGATCATCCAAGGACTCACTCAAAGCGACTTTGATCGTGTCGCGCACCTCCGGTCAGCATACGATGTTTGGAGAGCTCTCAGTGATTATCATGAAGGCTCCAACACAATCAAGGAGGTAAAAAAAGATATGTTCAAAAAGGAATATATGCGTTTTGAGATGCAACCAGGTGAGTCTATCGATGACCTCTTTGCTCGTTTCAATAAAATTCTCAGCAACTTACGTAGTGTCAATGTTAATTTTTCTGATGCTGAGAATGCTAGGCAACTTCTTAGTGCATTAGACATGTCAATTTGGGAGATGAAAGTAACATCTATTCGTGAATCAACTGTCATGAGTTCTCTTACATTAGATGTACTTTATTCTAAACTAAAAACTCATGAAATTGACATCCTAGCACGTAAGAACCCAAATAAGTCTATTGCATTTGTTTCACAGCGTGATATGTCTAGCTCCGGCCAATCATCATCTTGCAATACTCTTGCTTTATTGTCCTCGCTAATCCTAGAACAGATCGAAGAATTTCCAGAAGAGGAGTTGGCACTCATCTCTACTAGATTCTCAAAAGCATTGCAAAATGTGAGAACTAGAAGGAGAGGAAGCTCCGGACCTCAACGCTGTTTTGAATATGGTAAAATAGGACACTTTCATACAGAATGCCCTGATCTTTAAGGTCCGACCACCCGGGAAGAAAAACAAAGCAAGGTCCGGACCTCCTCTGGAAACTCCAACAAGAAGAAGAAGGGTACCATAGGACGCAAGATGATTAACAGCTTCATCACCGCACTTCAAGAACTTAGTTCAAGTGATGTAGACTTTGAAAGTGATGAAGATGATGACGATCTGGCCAACTTATGCTTCATGGCAGGCAAAACAAGATCAAGATCAAGTTAGGAGGATGCAGAACATAGCAGTGAAGACGATGAGGTTACACGTTTGAGGAAGGAGAACATTTGGATTGTGGATTCAGGTTGCTCGCGCCACATGACCGGTAACAAGGATTGGTTCTCCTCCCTCTCTTTTGTGTCACATATAGAGAATGTTACTTTTGCCAATAATTCTTCAACTCCTATATTTGCTAAGGGTTCGGTTAGAGTAAATGATCACTACACTTTGAAGGATGTGGCACTTGTCAAAAATTTGAAATACAACTTGCTTTCTGTTGCACAATTGCTAGATGAAAATCTAGAAATTATTTTCAATAAAAACTGCTGCAAAGTTGTAGATTCAAATAGTGAGCTTATTTTTAACATGTCTCGGTTTGGAAGAGTTTTTAAAGCTGATTTTGATATGTCTTCCTCTAAGCATAGGTGTCTAGTTGCTAATGATTCAAAGGACTTATATTTTTGGCATCGTAGACTTGGTCACGTAGGCTTTGATCACCTAACGCGTGTTAGTGCTCTTGATCGCATACGTGGGCTGCCTAAGCTTAAAGGGGACAAAGAAATTGTGTGCACTTCTTGTAGACATGCTAAGATGGTTGCAGGTTCACATACTCCTCTCACAATGATCATGAAAACTGGACCATGTCAACTTTTGCATCTTGACACCGTAGGACCTTCACGTGTTCAATCATTCGGAGGTAAATGGTATGTTCTGGTTATTGTTGATGATTATTCTAGATACTCTTGGGTTTACTTTATGGCGTCTAAGAATGAAGTTTTTAGTCACTTTAGGACTTTATTTCTTAGATTATCAATTGATCACCCAGGATCTTTATAGGCAATTAGAAGTGATAACGGAACTGAATTTAAAAATCAATCTTTTGATCACTTTTGTGCTGAAAATGGAATAGATCATCAATTTTCTTCACCATATGTACCTCAACAAAACGGTGTTGTAGAAAGAAAGAACAGAACCTTAGTTGAGATAGCTAGAACTATGCTTGATGAATATCAAACTCCTAGGAAATTTTGGGCTGATGCGTTAGCAACCGCTTGTTATGTCTCAAATCGTGTTTTCTTGTGTGCTAAGCTAGGTAAAACACCATATGAGCTCCGGTTTGGACATAGGCCTAGTGTTAAACACTTTCGGGTCTTTGGTTGCAAATGCTTTGTTAAGAAACATGGTAATCTTGATAAATTTGAACCTAGATCCATTGATGGGATGTTTCTTGGTTATCCATCTCATACTAGAGGCTACCGTGTGCTCTTACTTGACACTAACAAAATTGTGGAGACTTGTGAAGTGTCTTTTGATGAAGCTAGCCCAGGCACTAGCTCCGGTGTTGCAGGACCAGATCCGTATCCTCAGGGGGAGGGTATTTTCGAAGATGAAGAAGAGCCGGTGATACTGCCTGGTAGTTCCGAAGTTGACACGTGTCCAGCTTCGGATATTGAACAAGCTCCGGCTATCACCTCTGCTAGTCCTGATCGTCCACAAGTCACAAGCTCATCAATCTACGATGAACCTAATGAAGAAGAAGCTTGTGAGACATCTGTTCCCCTACATTTTTACAAAGATCATCCCCCACAACAGATGATTGGAAGCTTGCACGAACGAGTCACACGTTCCAGGTTTTGCGGTCCAAACTCTCATGCTCATTCTGCTTTTGTTGCTTCTTTTGAACCTAAAGATATATCACACGCACTCACTAATGAATCTTGGATTATTGCCATGCAAGAAGAGTTAGAAAATTTTGAAAGAAATAATGTTTGGAAACTTGTACCTCCACCTCAAGGTCACACTTTAATTGGAACTAAATGGGTATTTAAAAATAAACAAAGTGAGGATGGGGTTGTGGTTAGGAATAAGGCTAGGTTGGTTGCTCAAGGTTTCACTCAAGTTGAAGGTCTAGATTTTGATGAAACTTTTGCTCCTGTCGCTAGATTAGAAGCCATAAGAATTTTGTTAGCTTTTGCAGCATCTAAAGGTTTTAAGCTATTTCAAATGGATGTTAAAAGTGCTTTTCTTAATGGCTAGATAGATGAGGAGGTTTATGTCAAACAACCACCGGGTTTTGAAAATCCAGATTTTCCTAATCATGTTTACAAACTGTCCAAAGCCTTATACGGTCTCAAACAAGCCCCTAGAGCATGGTATGATAGGCTAAAAACATTCTTACTTGAAAAGGGGTTTACCATGGGCAAGGTTGATAAAACTCTTTTTGTGCTTAAACATGGCAATGACTCATTATTCGTTCATGTGTATGTGGATGATATTATCTTTGGTTGTGCTTCTCATGATCTTGTGTCCAAGTTTTCAGCAATGATGAGTTCCGAATTTAAAATGAGTATGATGGGTGAACTCACTTACTTTTTGGGGCTGCAAATCAAGCAAACCAAGGAGGGTACCTTTGTGCATCAAACGAAGTATACCAAAGACCTCCTAAGGCGCTTCAACATGGACAAAAGCAAGCCTCTTCGGACACCAATGGGAACAGCAACAACACTTGAACTTGATGAAGATGGTGAATCCGTGGATCAAAAAGAATATAGAAGCATGATCGGATCACTTTTGTACCTCACGGCATCAAGACCGGACATACAATTCAACGTATGTCTTTGTGCACGGTTTCAAGCTTCCCCACGTGTTTCACATCGTCAAGCCGTCAAAAGGATTCTCAGGTACTTACATGGAACTCAAGAATTTGGCATTTTTCTTCCTTCTTCCTCAACCGTTACTTTGAAAGTTTTTTCAGATGCTGATTTTGGGGGTTGTAGGATTGATAGGAAAAGTACTTCCGGTGCTTGTCATTTTCTTGGTAATTCTCTTGTTGCTTGGTCCTCTAGAAAACAAAATTCAGTTGCACAATCCACAGCCGAATCAGAATATGTAGCTGCTGCTAGTGCTTGCTCACAAATTCTTTGGATTATTCAAACACTTAAGGACTATGGGGTAGATCTAGATAGTGTTCCACTGTTTTGTGATAACACTAGTGCTATTTGCATTGCCAAAAACCCCGTGCAACATTCTAAAACTAAGCACATTGATATTAGGTATCACTTTCTCTGAGATAACGTTGAAAAAGGAAACATTGTGCTTCACCATGTAGATACCGAACATCAATTGGCTGACATTTTTACAAAACCTTTGGATTTCACTCGTTTTTGTTTCATTCATAGTGAAATTGGGGTTATTCATCCTCATGGCTTAAATTGAGGGGGAGTTTTTGAAACTTGGGAAGTCTATGTGTGAATCTGAAATTAAAATAATATGAGCATAGTATTTCATACATATATGACTTTGTGATTTCTTTTACATGCTGAAAGTTCTTACTACATTACTCGTGTTATACATTTTGTAGTTTTTGCCATGTCTAGTAATTGGAATAATTACTTACACTAAAACTGGTCATGGTCAAACTTTCTTGCTGTTTTGAACTTGTTACATGTTCACAAGTGCTTTTAGTCATTAAGAATTCATCAAGTAATCAACTCACATGTTGAGTTTTTATGAACAAATATAAATTGAGAAAAGACCAAGAGAATATGCGTGCATGGCACTTCTTCTTTTGAGATAGCTTGTCATTGCACTTAGATATGAACTTGGAAGAAGTTGTGTATGACTAAAACCATGTCCTTAAGCTTCTGATTGTCAAATGACATAGGATTGGCTTGGTTGGTTAGAATAAGGCAGATGTGCATATAATCTCTTGCAAATATCATATGATATAAATTTATGCTTTGAAAAATAATAAAATGCAGCAACTAGTGTCATGCTATCAGGTTTTGAGATAGTTAAGTTTGTGAGATAATGACTTGCCTGAATTGAAAATTACATTTGATCTCTAGCATGGCTTACACTACTTTATGTATCTCATTGATGTGATAGTGTAAGTTACATGATAGTATGACTTGGATGAGCTTTGTTTATATGTATAATATGCTCATAACAACTAAAGTTGGAGAAAGAACATGACTTGCTGAATACATTGTCAAAGGGGGAGAGATAAGCATGAAAAGAAAGAGAATATGGGCATAAGGAGAGATAATAATGGGGGAGAGATTTTCATTTTCTTCTCTTTTTACTTTTGATTTACAAAGGGGGAGAAATTGTTTTCAAAAAATTTTATGTGAATAAGCCAATGTTCGGATTTTAAATGGTGTTGCCAATGCATTCATCAAGGGGGAGATTGTAAGACCTATGTGTGCTGAATACATTGGCTTGTAGTGAATACACTTGGCTTTGATGATAAAAGTTTTAAATATCACCAAAACACCTTTTTATCAAGGTCCGACTCTAGCTCCGAGCTACAGCAAGGTCCGACGGTAGGTCAGGTTTGTTTTGGGTAGCTCCGGCTACGTTAGATGCTAGGTCCGGCTTCTTGGTAAGGTCCGACTAGCTTTGGTTAGCTCCGGTGAACTTTATCTTTAGCTCCGGCATGTCTTTGATAGCTCCAGCATATAATTGATAGCTCCGGCATGCTTTTGCTAAGCTTCGACGTACTTTGTCTAGCTCCGGTTTTGGGTTGACTAGTTTTGACTAGTTTTTGGTAAGCTCCGGTGCTAGGATCTACTATTTTTGGTAAGCTCTGGCGCTAGGTTCTACTAGCTTTTGTTAGCTTCGGCTCAAGCTCCGGGTTGCTCTGGCAAGGTCCGGAACTTGACCGTAGTGCTTCTGCTTTTCATTTGCAATGTTTTGAACTTGCTTTACATGATTGGAAAGATTGCTTAGTATTCATTTGCTAAGTTTTTGGTGCATTTTGGAAGATATGGTTGATATTGTTTCTACTGTGGTTTTGCAACATGCTTATGTGAGGTTCTCACGTAAGGTGTTGTGTTCGGAACTAACTTGAGTCAAGTCAAGGACTTAGGCTCGTATGGATTGGTTGTTTATTCATGTGCAGGTGTTGCTTGAGTTCAAGACATGGCTGGTGACGGGATCCATTGGACTAGTCTCAGTGAGGAGATGAGGTTCCAACAACCAAATTCAGGAGGAATTGTGGTTGAGCTGATCAGGAGGTTGCGCAACATGATTGAATCAAGAACAATGCATATGAAGGTATCGTGGATGTCATTGGAAGATGTTTGCACGTGTGCAAGGAGTGCATGGACGTGGCTACATGGTTCCGAGACGTAATGAAGAGATGTGGACGTAAAGATTTGGTCAGAAAGGTCCAACCGACTAGGTTTTGGACTCAAGCTGCGGCTGAGTCGGGTTTGACTCAAATATGGAAAGATTTGAGTTGGTTATGATAGGATTTCGTGTGGGTCACGAATTTGAGTTGTTTAGGAATGTGGGATTCGTTCCTATGGTGTTTGGAAGTCTTAAGATTGCTTCTATCTGCGTATAGAAGAATCTTGAGCAGTTATGGAAAGTTACGATCCGTGATCTGAGTAGGATTGAAGTCCTAGTTGATATTGGGTTGGCCTAAGGGCTGGTTATATAAGCAAGGGAGCTGTTCCTCTTGTGTTCTATTGAATAAAATTCGTAGTTTGAAGGAACTTCTGTGCCTTGTTCGTCCGACTTGTTCCAGACAAGTTTTACTCGTCGAGTTTCTGGACAGCACTACCTTTCGTCGGTGGTTTTATCATAACTCGAGTTTTACAGATCCAATTGACGTTATTCCTTTTGGGTTGTCTTCACAACTTGATTGTCTATCATCTGTCAAAATTTCACAGTCATTGTATTTGTGGTTTCTGAGCTACACGAGTTTCTTCGCAGCATTCCAGAAACTGTTTTTCTCGGATAGGTCAGATTGACCATAGTCTGATCTTTCGATCATAACTTGAGTTTTTCTCGACGGATCTGAGTAATTCTTTTTGTGTTGTCTTCGTGACTTGATTCTCTCTAATATCTATCACTTTTTTCATAGTGAAACACGTTTAGATTAGTCACATACACGATTTCTTTAACAGATCATTTTTCTACCGAAGGGATTAGGGTTTTATTGTTTCCGCTGCGTAAGATTTTTAAATCTACCATTCACCCCCCCCCCCTCTGGTAGATTTTCACGTGCTCTTCGATCCTACAGCTGAGAAAAGATCAAGAGAATATGCATGCATTGCATTCCTTTTTTTTTTGAGATGGCTTATCATTGCACTTAGATATGAACTTGGAAGAAGTTGTGTATGACTAAAACCATGTCCTTAAGCTTCTGATTGTCAAATGACATAGGCTTCGCTTGGTTGGTTAGAATAAGGCAGATGCGCATATAATCTCTTGCAAATATCATATGATCTAAATTTGTGCTTTTGAAAATAATAAAATGCAGCAACAAATTTCATGCTTTCAGGATTTGAAATAGTTAAGTTTGTGAGATCATGACTTGCTTAAATTGAAAATTACATTTGATCTCTAGCATGGCTTACACTACTTTATGTATCTCATTGTTGTGATAGTGTAAGTTCTTGATAGTATGACTTGGATGAGCTTTGTTTTATATGTATATGATATAATATGCTTATAACAATTAAAATTTCTCGTTTGAACCTTGCTGAATACATTGTCAAAGGGGGAGAGATAATATGGTGAATTATGCAAGGGGGAGAAATATGTATAGGGGGAGAATTTTTTCTATCTCATTTTATTTTCAAAAAGGGGGAAATTGTTTTCAAAACTTTTCATGCCAATGTTCGGATTTTAAATGGTGTTGCCAATGCATTCATCAAGGGGGAGATTGTGAGACCTATGTGTGTTGAATACATTGGCTTTGACAACAAAAGTTTTGAATGCTGCCATAACATCTTTTTAGCAAGGTCCGACTCTAGCTCCGAGCTTCTGCAAGATCTGACAATAGGTCCGACTTTCTTTGTCTAGGTCTGACATGTTTTTGGGTAGCTCCGGTGAGCTTTGTCTTTAGTACTGGCATGTCTTTGATAGCTCCAGCATGTCTTTGTTAAACTCCGATATGTTTTGCTACATCCGACTTGTTCCACTTAAGTTTTACTCGTCGAGTTTCTGGACAGCACTACCTTTCATCAGTGGTTTTATCATAACTCGAGTTTTACAGATCCAATTGACGTTACAGATCCAATTGACGTGATTCTTTTTGGGTTGTCTTCAAAACTTGATTATTTATCATATGTCAAAATTTCACGGTCATTGGATTTGTGGTTTCTGATCTACACGAGTTTATTTGCAGCGTTCCAGAACTGTTTTTCTCGGGTAGGACAGATTGACCTTTGTTTGATCTTTCGATCATAACTTGGGTTTCTCTCAGCGGATTTGAGTGATTCTTATTGTGTTTTCTTCGTGACTTTATTCTCTCTGATATATATCACTTTTGTCATGGTGAAACAAGTTTAGATTAGTTTCACACACGATTTCTCTAACAGATCATTTTTCTGCCTAAGGGGTTGGGATTTAATTGTTTCCGCTGTGTAAGATTGTAAAATCTACCATTCACCCCCCCCCCCCCCTATGGTAGCTTTTCGCGTGCTCTTCGATCCTACAACTGCCGCTTTAACCGTCCTTAAATGTTTGTAATGGACGTGACCTGCTTGTATTTCTATTGGCGATGAAGGTTCGAAGGCTCCACACGTGGCAGATCCGGAGCTTTCCCTTGCGGAAGGGTAGGTCCGGGGTCGTTGTATACGTGTCGGCACTGGAGCTCCTCTCTGACGGGGCCTAGGTCCGGGGCTGTTGTACACGTGTAGTCGCTGGAGCTTCCCTTGGTTGGGAGTTTAGTTTTGGTCTTATGTGTTAACCCGGGAGCCAGCCATGTCAAGGGAGCGGGTCTGGTGCAGCGTGACATGTGGGACCTGCAAGGGCCTTCAACTCTGACGGGTGGAACTTTCTTGCACTTTTTGCGATATCGCGGGGTACCCGGTACGTAGGGCACCAAAACTAGACCCCGGGCCCACCTCTCGGAAAAACACTTTGGGTTAAGTTATTGTGCTGGAGGTGGGGCCATTCTCGATTCCTGCGCTTCGATTTTCAAAAGTCCTCATATGCGCCGATAGAGTGACGGTCCGGGAGTGAACCTTTGACGTGTGGCTTGTTATGAATACGGCACATGAGATCTTTAAGTGCGGATCTCACACAATTGCAGGTCGCCAGTTCCCTATATGAAAACCGTATCGGTTCTGCGCGCCCTGTCAGAGTGCAGACTCGGGGTTTCCCGTCGTTCATCATGACAACAGTTCACCTTGGGTAAGAACCTCGATCTCTTCGTCGGGGTGGCCCCAAGCCCACCTGTCATTGACCGAGTAGATATTTGAAAAGTGCCTTCAATCTCACTGCGGTTTCCATCCAAGCATCGCGGAGGCTTACTTAAGAAGGAAAGTGCGCACGATTTGAGGACTCTTTACGCCTTCGATCAACTTAGTGCTCAATGCCTCCCAAACTCCGCCTAGCTTCCCTTCCTTTGCACCGCTTTGCCGCGATGGAGTTGGGTTTTCCCAAGAGCCACCTCAAGAGCGATGATGATCTGAAGAAGGTACGGACCTACATGGGGTGGTCCAATGACTCCTTCAACCATTTGGTCTACGCCAGCAAACTACTGTTTAAGAAGGAGCGCAATGGCGATATGGTGTACTTCACAGCGTACGCCATGGTGGGTTTCATTCCACCTTTCTCTTCTTTCCTTTTGATGTTGTTAGACTTTTATGGTTTGTAGTTGTATCACCTTGGCCCCCATTGTCTTCTTCTCGTGGCGACATTCATCCACTTTTGTGAGATGTGGGTGGGTATTCCCCCCTGCGTCGAACTTTTCCACACCTTCTTTACCATTCACACCACCGGCAAGGGGTCCGAGTTCCTTGGCTTCTACTATTTTGTGAAGCGCAAGAACTGCCCCTACCAATACTTGAAGTCGTTTCCTTCCGGCAAGTGGGACGATTGGAAGAAGGATTGGATCATCGTTACGGTGGAGGAGCATGAAATTGGATCTACCCGAAGGTCTCCCCAATGTTGACACTGACGCTTGGAGTGTGGTTCCGGTGCTGTCAGATGCCTTCAACCCTATTTTGACCAGGATCCGCGAATGCGTGGAAGGTGGAGTGACCCCCCAAATGGTCTTCTGCAACTTCCTGGTCAACAGGTGGGCTCCACTGAAGAAGAGGGAGAAGCTCGTGTGGGCCCTCAACAGTGTGATGGATGACGACCGGATTGAAACCGGTCTGAAATCCAACTTGGATGATGAATCCTCGGAGTTTCATTTGAAGAAATTCCAGCATGGTATTAACATCAACGGCGATGACTTGGTTCCGCCAGCAGCCTTCCTCCCTCTGAACATGAAGGTGCAGTTCAGTAGGGAGCTTCGGAGGAGTATGCCAGTGTTGGACGACCTTGGAGAGGTAGAGAGGCGTCCGACCACCAGATTGGCGATCCCCGGAGCTTCCGAGGGTGGTCATGCCTCCGCCCCGAGCCGAAACACTAAAGACACCGGCAAGAGCAAGGGCAAAGAGCCAGCTGAGCCCTCCAGCCGAAAGAGGAAGTTGAAGCACGCTGATGGGAGGTCTGTCAGACCTGCTCCTTCCACGACGGCTCCTTCTCCCCGATGGAGGGGGGGGGGGTCTTCTACAACTACCCCTGCCCTGGTGCAAGCGTCTTCAAGAGGCGTCAGCTTTGGGCAATCGACTCTAGCCTCAGTGCTGGCTAGAGGCTCCAGGCCTGGCAGTTCTTCCCGGCCTAGAGAAGCTCCGACTGAAAGAACTCTGGCTGCTGTGAGTGGTCCTCAACAGAGGTCCGAAGCAGTTGTCTCACCAGATTTGATGGGCTTTAGCTCCGGGCCCCAGAAGAAGAGGTTTCGAGGTGACTAGGGTGGCAGCATCCCTAGGTAAGCATTGTTTGCTTGCCCAAACATGCCAATCTTGTTCTTGACATGTTTTTAATCTTCTCTTCCCTTTATTTCTAGGGTGTCAAAGAAGGGGCCGGGAGCTTCAGTGTCTGTTGCAGCGGCCAAGGTTGCGCTTGTTGAAGCTCCGGCTTCAAGCGCTGAGCATCCTCGTCAAGCGAAGGCGAAAGTCGCGATAGCTCCGACGCCAGCTGTTGTGAGCTTGGACTCGGAGTCCTCACCCAAAGATCCTGTGGTAGCGCCAGACCACAGGAGGGAAGTTGAAGATGTACCCCTGGTGGCGGAGGCTGATGGTGCAGCACCGACGATGCCAGAAGTTCCAACTTTCGAGCCGGAAGTTGCTAAAGCCCTGGCTGTTGAGCCAGAAGTAGTTGAAGCCCCGACCATTGAGCCGGAAATTACCCAAGCTCCGGCCCTTGTGCTGGAAACGGTTGAAGATCCGGCGGTTGAGCCGAAAGTGGTAGAAGGTCCGGTGGCTGAGCCGGAGGTGGTTGAAGGTCCGGTAGTTAACCCAGAAGTAGTTGTTGTGCCGGAGCCTGAGCCAGCGGTGGTTGAGGCTCCAGTCGAAGCTCTAGCTGCTGCTCAAGAGGTGGTGGTCCCGTTGGTACTTGGGCCGGAGCCAGAGCAGCCTGAAGAACTGACGACAGGTCCTCCAACTTCGGAGCCATCAACTGAAGACCCCGAAGTGGCACCTTCAACTACTCCGGAGGTGGAAGTTCCCCCAGTGAGTTCTTCTGCTACCACTGAAGGGTTCCAGGAGAGCGGCCCTAGCGCTGCAGGAATCCAGGGACCACTATTGTAGAGTGGGACCAAATTTTTGTGATGGAAAATCCTTTGGAGCATGCAAAAATGGTCCCAACAGGCCCAGAACCTATCCCTCTGGCGTTGTCTATAGACAATGCCTGTTCAAGTCTCCAACAGGTCCAGCTTGCCTTTGACCATGAGAGCAAAGCCTTGGAGGAGCGCCACACCTTGAGACGGTGGCGGAATAGACTCCATTTTGAGACCAGGCTTGCCCAAACGAGGCTGGCTGACCAGAAGGAGTGGATCAAGAGGGAGAAAGTCAGGACAGAATACTGGGATAAGTTGATGGAAGAGAAGGAAACTGCCATCCGGGCGCTCGAAGCTAATTCTAGGGAAATCCTGGAGCAAGCCAAGGAGAGACGTGACGCTGCTGATGAGTGTTACGAAAAACTCACTGAACTTAATGAGGTTCTCCTGAAGCGTCGGGCGGACCTGGAGGTGAGAGAGGAAAAACTCCTGGAGCAGCAGGAGGATGTGGTGAGGAGAGAGGCGGAGGTCACCCAGAAGTTGACTATGGGTGAGAAAAATTTGATAGATCACAGCAAAAAGCTAGATCTATAGAAGGAGGAAGAGAGGAAGAAGAACTGGAAGGTGGGGCAAAAGCTCTCGAAAAGAGATTCTGACGTTGCCGCTAGGGAGGAGAGAGTTAAAGGTACGAAGAAAGACCTTGCTGAAAGGCGGAACCGCATCCACCTCCAGGAGACGGAGCTAGCCGATCGGGGAAAGCAAGTTTCTGAGAGCATGCAGCAGTATGCAAAGTTGGCTAAGCGCCTTGCCCGTGAAGGTTCGGAGCTTGTGGCTGCCCGAAAGTTGCTGGAGGAACTGCGAAGCCTAAAGGATACTAAAGCCATTCAAGTGTGGGACTTCTTAGGGAGGGCGAATGATGCGCTAACACCGCTGGGCTTCAGTCCTGTACATCCGGACAACCCGGAACTGGACTTGGACCGAGCGCTGATGGCCCTCAACGGTGCTAGCGGCAAACTTGACGCAATGGGCGACGCATCGCAGATCAGCTGGAGACAGAGGGGAAGTCTTTGGCTACAAATGTCGCAGAATATGTGCTGACGCGTTATGTGAGCCGAGATCCCCAATTCCCACTGGACCCGGTGCTCGAAGGTCCCATCGCTGAAGAGGAAGAAGACGCCAAAGCAAGCGTCCAAGAAGTTGCCCAAAAAGTAGCTTCACTCTTCCGCAGGTCTTAGGTTATCCAGTATCTTAGGACATTCTTTCTTTTGCCTTCTACTGTACTATCCTCATTTTGTAAACTAGTATCTCAAATTAATAAATCCTCCTTTCTGCCTTCAATTTCACTTTGTCTTCAATATACTATGCCTTATCTTGTTGGCCCCCTGGTACATGTGTGCAATTGAATTGTGTACATGTACCAAAGGTTGTGGCAGTATGTTGACGAATTGAATGCTTTGCACTTGTAGATTTTAGGTCCGAAGTCTTAAATTTTGAAGCGTCGAAGACAGGCCCCCTGAGATGGTCGGAGCTTGGTAGCTCCTATGTCTTCCAATGTCAACATATTAGACGTTGACGGCGGACCCCTCTCGGAGGATGTCGGAGCTTAGTAGCTCCAGCGTCATCCACCATCGTTATAAATTTTTGCTTTTCCTGCACATTAAAGGCAAGAGAAAAAGTAAAATTTGTCCTTTTGTCTATAAATTGGTTGTGACTTATCGTTCTTATTTGGACTTTAGATCCAAAGAAACTCAACATGATAACTAGCATTTTGATATAATTTTTCTAGATCTGCATGCCTTTTTAGTACTCACCCTACTGAGGCCTACGGGTTGTAGGTAGAGCGGCCTACTTAGGGTGCAGGACCAGGCTAAGCCGATAGCACACTCCGGACCTATGTTGGCTTGGCGTTCAGGCAAGTAGACTATGTAGAAATGTTAAGATCCAAAAAGACTATCAAAAAGGCTTGTAATGCATGTGAATTACTTGGAACAAAGCTCAAAAAGATTTGCACAACTTCATTATATACAAGTGGGGTAAAAATAATTTGATATATTGAGACTTGAACAAAAGGTAAATGCACGCAGAGTCTGTTTTCACACAACAACACCTTTCATTATAAGTCCGGATTATAGGGGAGACAAGGACACACTTAGGGTGCTGGACCATGCTAAATGTGCTATACATCTTGTACTAGCCCAGAGCAAGTAGTTACACTTTTAGTGCTGTGACTATCTCAAGTGTTACTTGAACTTCCCGGACCCTCTCGGAGGGGTCCGGATGTTCTCCCGGAGGACTTGCTCGTCTCTGTATAATGACTCTACAACATGCATTGTGTGTAATTACAGACTCACCTCCGTGATTCTAAGCATAAAACTCACGGAGGTGCTCGATGTCCCAAGGATTGGGAAGTGGGATCCCATCCTCAGTTGCCAAGCGAACGCATCCTGGTCGGGATACTTTAATGACTCGGAAGGGACCCTCCCAGCTGGGGGAAAGTTTGTTCATCCCTTCATGGCTTAGTATCTTCCGAAGCACCAGGTCGCCTTCTTCAAGCTGTCAATCGTGCACATGAATTTGATGATAGCGTCGGAGCGCTTGGCGATAACGTGCATTTTGAACAGGTGCTTGGCACCTTCCCTCATCGACGAGGTCAAGGTCTTCACGCTAGAGCTGGTCCTGCATGGCTTCGTCGAAGGTCCGGACCCGTAGGGATCCCAAGGTGATCTCCTGAGGAAGGACTGCTTCAGCTCCGTACACCAGGAAGAATGGAGTCTCCCCGGTTGACCGGTTGGGTGTTGTCTTGTTCGCCCATAATGTGGATGGAAGCTCCTCAATCCAGTTAGCTCCATGCTTTTTCAAGCGCTCATATGTACGCGTCTTAAGTCCTTTTATGATTTCTACATTTGCTCTCTCGGCTTGGCCATTGCTTGCTGGATGAGCTACTAAGGCGTAGCTTAGTTGAATGTCGAGGTCTTTGCAATATTCTTGGAATGCAGCACTTGTAAATGGAGTTTTGTTGTCAATTATGACTTTATTTGGAACTCCAAATCTGCATATAATGGACTTCAAGAACTTGATTGCTGATTGTTTGTTGATTGTTACTACTGGAGTTGCTTCCGGCCACTTGGTGAACTTGTCGATGATGACATATAGGAACCTGTAACCTCCGACGGCTTTTCAGAAAGGTCCCAAGATGTCCATGCCCCACACAGCGAATGCCCATGTAGGAGGTATCATTTGTAGTGATTGATCCGGTGTGTGAATCTATTTTGCATGGGATTTACACGCTTCACATTTTTTTAACTAGCTCAATCGCATCCAGAAGTGTTGTAGGCCAAAAGCCATGCCGGAAGGCTTTACCGACCAACGTGCGGGAAGAAGCATGGTTCCCGCACTCGCCTCCATGGATGTCCGCGAGGAGCTCGCGACCTTCTTCCCATGCAATACACCGCATTAGGATGCCATTGGCACCGCATCGGTAGAGATCCCCTTCTACCAACGTGTATCTTTTAGACAATCTGACAATCCAGTTAGCGGATACACTGTCTTCAGGAAGGATATTGTCTTTCAAGTAGCTTCGGATCTCCGAGATCCATGCATCGGAGCTAACTTGAGCTTCTGAGTCTTGCGTGTTGGGTTGCTCGGAGCTTCCGATAGCACCTATGACCCTTGGTGGACGCCATGGTAGCAGGGCCACCGGGACCGCCAGCTTCGAGGTGCTGGTCTCGCCCCCTTCGCTTAGTTCGGCAGGCTGAGCTGTTGGTTTTGACAACCTCCAGACGAAGATTCCGTCAGGAGCCGGAGCTCCGGTTGAGGCTTTCGTCGATAGTTCGTCGGCTTCAGAGTTGTGAAGACGCTGAACATGATGGAGATCTAGGACTTTGAAGTCCTTCTGAAGCTATTGGACTTCAAGGAGATATGCAGCTAATTGAGAGTTGTTGCAGGAACATTCACCTTTCACTTGTTTGATAATGAGTTGCGAATCTCCCTTTACCAGCAGTTGTTTGACACCATAAGATAGTGCCACCTTGAGTCCATAGATGAGGGCTTTATACTCTGCCATGTTATTGGTTGCCTTGAAATCAAGGTGTACCATGTACTTGACCTTCTCCCCGGTTGGAGCCAGAAGAAGGATTCCGGGTCCAACCCACTGCTTCTACGCGGAGCCATCAAAGTAGAGGGTAAAGTGAGGCTCGATGAATACCGGAACTTTGAGTTCTGGTTTCTGCTCACTGTGGCTCCCAGGGTTTGAGGGAGAGGGAGTCCATTCTGCCACAAAGTCAGCCAAGGCTTGACTTTTAATTGCATGTCTTGACACGAATTCCAGATCGAATTTGACCAGTTCCGCTGCCCACTTTGCAATGTTCCCAGTAGAATTAGGGTTATGCAAAATCGCATGTAGTGGAAAAGAAGTTACCGCTGATACTTTATGGGCTTGGAAGTAGTGATGAAGCTTTCTTGAGGCAATAAGAATTGCATAAAGCAGTTTATGCACCTCAATGTATCTTGTCTTGGCGTCATGGAGTACTTCACTGATGAAGTACACATGACGTTGGATGGTTCGTACCCTTTCAAATGGACCCGGAGCTTCCTCTCCATTGACCCGGACCTTGCTGGAGGGTCCCAGACCTTCAGTTTGTGCCTCTTGGACCCTCCCGGGAGGGTCCAAGACTCGTTCTTGTTCAACCCGGATCTCACTAGGAGGATCCAGATTATCTTGGTTAGCCAGGTGAACCTCTTCAGACGAAAGAGGTTGATCTCCTAGCACTTCATTTTGAGGTTCCATGTCCGGGAGCTGAGACCCAGTCACGTCTTCAGGTGATTCTGGACCCTCCCGGAGGGGTCCAGACGTTTGAATCGGATGTGGCTCCAGTCTTTCCGCAACCAGGACCATACTGACAACTTCGGTGGTTGCCTAAATGTAAAGTAGTAAAGGCTCACCAGGATTAGGAGCTACCAATATTAGTAGTGTGGTGAGGAGCTATTTCAACTCTTGGAACGCCTTTTCTGCTTCTTCGGACCAAATAAATGGTCCGGGCTTCCTCAAGAGTTTGAAGAAGGGTAGTGCCCGTTCTACCAGTCTTGAGATAAACCGACTGAGCGCAGCTAGGCATCCAGTTAGCTTCTGGACATCTTTAATGCGGGCTGGTGGCCGCATTTTTTCTATAGCCTTGATTTTCGTCGGATTTGCTTCGATTCCTCGGTGAGTCACCAAATACCCCAGAATCTTTCCGGAGCTAACCCCGAAGACACACATGTCCGGGTTCAGCTTGGTGCGCGCAGTGCGCAGCTTGTCGAAGACGGCTTGTAAGTTGTCAAGGAGTGACTCCTTATTTTTTATCTTCACGAAGATGTCATCAACATACACCTCCACCAAGTCTCTAATTAGCTCTCCAAATGTTTTGTACATAGCTCGCACAAATGTTGAAGCAACATTTTTAAGACCGAATGGCATGGGAGTATAACAATACAATCAATCTACTGTTATGAAGGCAGTATGCTCTTCATCTTCCTTAGACATTTGAATTTGATGATATACAAAATATGCATCTAAGAAACACAGTAGCTCACACCCGGAGGTGGAATCCGCTATCTGGTCTATTCTAGGTAGTGGAAATGGATCTTTTGTACATGCCTTATTTAAGGTGGCGTAGTCGATACACATCCGAAGCTTCCCACTGGCCTTGGGTACAACAACTGGGTTTGCCAGCCATTTTGGATGGAAGACTTCTCGGATGAATCCAGCTTCGAGCAACTTCTTGACTTCCTGTCGGATGAAGTTTTGTCACTCAATTGATTGCTTCCGGGGCTTCTGGTGTACAGGCTGAGCGTCTGGGTAAATCTTCAGATTGTGCTCAATCACCTCCCTAGGGATCCCAGGTATTTGTGACGGTTGCCAGACAAACACATCAACATTAGCCCAGAGGAAAGTGATGAGCGCGAGTTCCTATTTGTTGTTCAGACCCCTCGATATACGAGTACTCTGAGCAACATCAGAACCAATTTGGACAACTTTGACAGGAATGTCGGTGTCGCCGCTTGGTTGCACACGAGGTGCGGAGGTAGAGCCTTTGTGACGAATGCTTGGAGGATTCAAAGTTGGCTCCTTACCAGATGCTTCCTCTTGCGCTGTGGTAAGCGCATGGAGTTCTTCCAGTGTAGTAACTCCTGCGGTACGCTCTCCGCAGATCCGGAGGACGCCCATGGGTAGTGGCATCTTAACACAAAGTAACCATAATGGGCAGCAGCCATAAACTTGTATAAGGCTGGTCTACCCAAAATGGCATTGAAAGGAAAACTGATTTGCGTAACATCGAAGACCAGTTTTTCAGTTTTGTAGTTCTCTCGTGTTCCGAAGGTCACTAGGAGTGTGATGGAACTGAGAGGAGTAATGGTTCCCGGACCCACTCCAGAGAAAGGTCGGGATGGCGAAGGTCCGAAGGCCGGAGCTAAAGATTAACAAAAGCTTCGAAGCTTATGAGGTTTAGCCCGGAACCTCCATCCACAATTACATGGTGGATTTGGATATTGTTAATGGTGGGTGACACCATCAACGGGAGTTGACCAACCCCGATCTTATTTCGGGGGCAGTCCGAAGCATCGAAAATGATGGGTGTATCCATCCACTTCCGATGTGGTTCCGCCTTAGCAGCGAGAGCTACCGTGGACATGTCCCGCCGTATTGTCTTGAGGATGCGGCGAGAGGTGATGTCCCAAGAACCACCATATATGGTGTTCAAGGTCTTCCGAGTTTCATTGTCAGAGACGTCGAAGTCATCGTCGACAGTGTTGTAAATGGCTTTCAAGACCTTTTTGGAGTCCTGGAAACCTAGCTCCTCTTCAGTTGGAGCTTCGTCGACTTTTTGTTTTCCTTCCCCTTGACAGAAAGGAGTCTCTTCCCGGTGCTTGTTGTAGCGCCCGACAAGGTTCTGGACCTCCTGGCACTCTTCCAAACTATGTCAGTTCATCTTGTGAATCGGACACCATGCTTTGGAACTGTTGCCATCTTCCGATGAAGGTCGAGGTCGCTTCTCGGGTGAAAGCGGCCTAGAGGGGGGTGAATAGGCGATAATCGATAATTTAAACTTAAATCAGAGTTATGAAAACAGAGAAGTCGGACTTGTCTGACTTCTAGTCGGACTTGTCTGACCTAAGTCGGACAAGTCTGACCTGGGTCGGATAAGTCCGAGATTACCTGCACGATCAGACCAAAAATCCAATTTTTAAGCGATCTAGTGAGAGATATCGATCCCTAGCAGTTCTACACGAAGTATGGAGTAGAAAGAAAGCTGAGGGAGAGATAGCACGCGGAAAAACACTAGAATCAAAACTTGCGAGAATGAAAGAACAACAAGAGACAAACGATTTCATCCTGAGGTTCGGAACCACAAAGGAACCTACATCCCCGTTGAGGAGTCCACAAGGGACCAGGCCTTCTCTAGCCTTTCCCTCACGAGTTGCCACAAGGGCCAACTCCCGATCTTCCACTATCACAAAGATTGTTACAAACTCCCCGATTACAAGAGATCACAAAAAAATCGCGGGGCGAGCCTAACCGTCTAGGGGAGAACCCCAAGAGCAACAAACACGCAATCACGAAGAAACTTAGTGAATCACACGTTGCTCAACCCCTCAACAAACTGTTTCTCCCGATTCTCACAAAGCACTCTTCACTCTCCCAAAAACTCGAATTTGGGCTCTAGAGGTGAAGAACAAGTGGAGAGAGGTTCTTGAGTTCAAATGGGCGTTCAGAACTGTTCAGGAGTGTTAGACATGGTTGGTGGGTCGAAACCACCCACTATTTATACTCCAAAAAGTCATTAGAGCCGTTTGACACAGCCCACGTCGGACATGTCTGACACAAAGTCGGACATGTCTGACCTCAAAGGTCAGGCCTTTCACTTCAGACTTGTCTGACCAAAGTCACTTCAGACATGTCTGACATACAATCTCGGACATGTCTGAAATTTTGGAGATAGAACTCGGACAAGTCTGACTCTCTGGGACTTAGAAAATTTTCCTTAGTCCCTGGGAACAGATCCATCTCGGACATGTCCGACCCCCAGGTTCGGACAAGTCCGAAACTTCACTGGAACTCTCACTGGAACCCTTCCAGTGCCAATTCGGACATGTCTGATTTACAGATTCGGACATGTCCGAATTCCAATAGAGGGAATTCGGACATGTCTGACACCACAAGTCAGACAAGTCCACCCAAGCCACAAAGGCCCTACTAAAATCTTCTACTAAGGGTTGAGCACCCGAATGACTCACTAAGTGTCTACGCGTCGTGTCCCTCTTAATAGTATGTTTTTTCCTATGACTCAAGGAGAAAATAGAAAACCCTATTTCTATTCTTCTTCGCCACAACTTTTCTCCTTTTGTCGTCTTTCTTCAAAGCTCCATTCCGTACTTCGGATCTGCGCTCATGCTCAACCAAGTTCATTAGCACTTTAATGGTTCATCATCAATCCACCCAAACCCACAAGGGACCTAGATGCACTTACAATCTCCCCCTTTTTGGTGACTAATGATAACCAACTAAAGTCTTCGACAAAAATAAGATTTGATAGAAGTTTTGAGTCTCAAGTGTTTATGAGCTTTTGGAATAACAATAAAAACAACTCATATACACTTAATCGTCGTGGGGTGCCTATATGCTCGTGTGTGTGCAACAACGTGATAAATATGAAGAAATGCACACGAGATCAATGAGGCATCGATAAACATCATTAAGCATTAACAGTCATAATCGAGTAACAAATAAGTACAAGACACACCACGATAGAAAATATGAGTAGATACATGTCCATGTCCAAGAAAAAGCACTAGAGCCTAATACTTCTCCCCCTTTGGCATCAAGGCACCAAAAAGGAGAAAAGTGGACACTAAGACCTAGTCTACTCGGTGTCGTCCTCATCGTCGTCACCGTCATCGTCATTGTCGCTCTCCTCCTCGTAGTCGCTCTCCTCGCAGGAGTCACCGTGAGCTGCAGGAGGTGCTGAGGAAGAGGCGTCGGTGCCGGTGAAGAACGCCATCTCCGCCTCAGTGAGCTCCGGAAACTCCGGTGGCTCCTCGTCCGAGCTGACGTCGTCGACTGAAGGAAGCTGGAGGTGCTCCCTGATGGCAGCGAGGTTCCTCTGGTTCCTCTTTGCCAAGCGCTGAGTCGACCGGAAGACGGTGAAGATCGACTTCAGGATCTTGAGCAGTCCTGAGGAGCAAGACGGCTGCTGTTGGGGCACGGAGGATGAGCTGGGAGGCTGAGCAGACTTCCTCCTCGAGGAGCTGGGTCCTCCCTCTGCTGGTGTTGGTGCCGGTGCAGCTGCACGAATCGGGCGGTGAAGCTTGGAAGGCTTCTGAGGCACGAGGCGCCTATGAGGCACATCCTTCACAAACTTCTTCCCGGACACCGTATCAATTAGCTTCATCAGGTACGGGGCGTAGCAGCAAGACCTAGCCGGCGTCTCTGAGGCGAGGTAAATCTCCTCGTAGATATAGTCAAAAGCATTGAATTGCTGCTCCCCTGCCAAGAGCTGGATCAGATTTCTGCTGTTGTGATTGATCCTGTTGGCATCCCCATCCTTGGGCGAGAGGGTCTTTCTGATCAGACGGTTCACCACGGCATGGAATGGCTTGAGGCCGTGGATATGAGGAGGGTCGGCTGGATACCCATCCTCATAGAAACTCTCCATCTCCAGGAGGTTCACTATATCCATCTCATGGATCTTCAGTGAGTGCTGCAGGTTGTCCTCCATCCCGAGAATGCGGGCAAACTCCTCATAGCTGACTTCGTACTTCACCCCATTGGTCATCCAGGTGAAGCCGAGCTTGTCAACCCAATAGAACACAGTTGCATAAAATTGGAGGATGACTTCCTTGTTCCATGGGTATTAGAGACCCATGATCTCTTTGACTCCGTGGTGCTCGCAAGCTTCGAGCACCCCCTTGAAGAGAAGATAGGAATCCTTCTTCTTTAATGCGGCCTTCCAATCAACCCATTGCATCTCCGTGACTGGGTTCTTCTTGGTCGTGAGGACTGACCGGTAGTAATCCATGTAGAAGAAGCACCAGAAACGGGGATCCTTGCTCTCCCATGGCATGTCATAACACCGCACTTCTCTCATGTGCATGGTGTCGTGGATGTTCCTCCGGTAATTCACCCTGTCGGCCGTGCATCGAGTGTCACCAACTGGAGAGTGCACGACCAACAGTCCGATCTCTTGCTGCCCTTGGGAGCTCGAGCTGCCCCCCTGACCACTGTGAATAGTGAGCTGACCGCTTGCGGGTCACTTGGCAACCACCTTCTTTGGTCGCTTTGATGGTTGAGCCGAAGAATCGGGACCCGCGGGCTCCTTGCCTCTTTTGTCGTGACCCATAGCTAGAATAAGATACAAGGATAGGTAAGAGTCAAAGCAAGAGAGATAGAGCAATAACTTGATATTTTCGATAGAAATTAGGTCTCAGAGTTATACAGGATCGGACATGTGTGACAGGGAAGTCAGACTTGTCTGACTCAGGAATTTCGGATATGTTCGAATTTCAGAGTCAGACTTGTCCGACCTGTACAGAACTGACCCTAATTGCTAAGGAAACTAAGCAAATCAATTTTTCTACCGACCAAATTTTGCACCAAGGTTGTAAACATGCCTAGGAACAATTTCAAGGGCATAAATTTGCAAACTTGCCGCTAGATCTAGAAATGAGAGGAAAGATGAGAAAAATACCTTTGGATGGAGAAAAGAATGAAGAACTCCGAAGGGGATGTGAATCCTCCAACTTCGAGGGATATTTTCCCTCAAGAACTCCTCACAAGAGCCTCAAAAGCAATGTGGATCACCTTGGGAGGTTTGAGAGAGATGGAGATTAGGGTTTGAAGTGAGGAGAGAGAGAAGGAAAGGAAACCGTCGGCCTCTTTGAGGGGGTTCGGACTTCCCACGTCGGACATGTCCGAATTTGTACTTCGGACAAGTCCGAATTCTCTCTGCAGACTTAAAACCCACTTCGGACATGTCTGACTTTTGTCAGACTTGTCCGACTCCCCCTGAGTGTATGCAATGTGCAAACACTTGGGGATCTAAATATAGGTATATATGGACATTTTGGACAAGTTTTTGCAAATATCTTTGACAAAAATGATCAGTAAGCAACCAACACTCAAACCATGATCATTTTCACCAAAGAGAAGTTTGGAACATAGTTTTCAAGAAAAAATAGATGAGATTTTCGACAAACACACAACATTTTGAAGTTGAAAACTAATAGCAATCAGATGTGCACAACTCAAGCAATGTTTTGAGAATCCAAGATATTTAGCTCACTCCTTAGGTCACAAAAGCGTCTCTCATCAAGGGGTTTGGTGAAGATATCTGCCAATTGCTTCTCACTTCTAACATGAGAGATAACGATATCTCCCTTGATAGAGTGGTCTCGCAGGAAATGGTGACGGATGTCTATGTGTTTGGTTCTAGAATGCTCGACGGGGTTGTGAGCAATCTTGATGGAACTCTCATTTTCACATAGGAGAGGAATATGGCTCCGATTGTAACCATAATCCCTAAGATTTTGTCGCATCCAAAGAAGCTGCGCACAGCAACTTCCGGCTGCAACGTACTCTGCTTCGGCTGTGGAAAGGGCAATGGAGTTTTGTTTCTTGGAAGACCACGCAACCAAGGACCTACCAAGAAATTGGCATGTCCCGGATGTGCTCTTCCTATCTACCCTACAGCCCGCATAATCCGCATCGGAATAACCGACAAGATCAAACTAGGATCCTTTAGGGTACCAAAGACCTAGATTAGGAGTGTGAACTAAATACCTAAGGATCCTCTTAACCGCTGTCAAGTGACACTCTTTTGGAGTGGCTTGGAATCGAGCACACATGCACACACTAAGCATAATGTTAGGTCTAGAAGCACAAAGGTAAAGCAAAGAGCCAATCATAGAGCAGTATACCTTTTGGTCCACGCTCGCTCCTTTTTCATTTAGTCCTAGATGCCCGTTTGTTCCCATAGGTGTCTTGATGGGCTTTGCCTTCTCCATGCCAAACTTCTTGAGAATGTCATGAGTGTACTTGGTTTGGCATATGAGGGTCCCTTCCTTGAGTTGCTTTACTTGGAAACCTAGGAAAAACTTCAACTCCCCCATCATAGACATCTCAAATCTCTCCATCATGATTTTGGAAAACTCATCACAAAAAGTCTTGTTAGTAGAACCAAATATGATATCATCAACATAAATTTGGCATACGAACAAGTCATTATCAAAATGCTTAGTGAAGAGAGTATAATCGGCTTTCCCAATCTTAAAACCATTTTGAGTGAGAAAATCCCTAAGGCACTCATACCAAGCTCTAGGTGCTTGTTTGAGGCCATAGAGAGCCTTACACAACTTGTAGACGTG
Source organism: Tuctoria greenei (assembly GCA_036927565.1). Classification (NCBI taxonomy): domain Eukaryota; kingdom Viridiplantae; phylum Streptophyta; class Magnoliopsida; order Poales; family Poaceae; genus Tuctoria; species Tuctoria greenei. The sequence goes on along the minus strand of JAYESD010000005.1, from coordinate 155,634,329 downwards.
ATCGGGATGCTCTTCATCTTCAAATCCGAGCGGTTGCTCCACATACACTTCCTCCTTGATTGGACCGTTGAGGAATGCACTTTTCACATCCATTTGATATAACTTGAAATCATGGTGAGTAGCAAAAGCCAATAATATGCGAATAGATTCAAGCCTAGCTACGGGAGCAAAAGTTTCATCGAAATCCAAACCTTCGACTTGAGCGTATCCTTTTGCTACAAGTCTTGCCTTGTTTCTTGTTACCACCCCGTGTTCATCTTGTTTGTTGCGGAACACCCACTTGGTTCCAACAACATTTGCATTTGGTCTCCTCACGAGTTCCCACACCTTGTTCCTCTTGAAGTTGTTGAGCTCTTCTTGCATCGCCATCACCCAATCCGGGTCTTGTAGAGCTTCTTCTACTTTCCGTGGCTCTAGAGAGGAAACAAAGGAATAGTGTTCACAAAAGTTAGCCATACGTGAGCGAGTAGTTACCCCCTTGGAGATGTCTCCAAGTATGTTGTCAACGGGATGGTCCCGTTGAACGCTTTGATGAACTCTTGGGTGTGGTGGTTGAGCTTCTCGATCATTGTCTTCATCTTGATCATTTTCTTGATCTCCCCCTTGATCCAAGCCTCCTCCTTGATTTTGATCTTGTTGAGATTCATCTTGAGGATCTTGATCTTGTTCATGTGGGGGATTTGCATCTTCTTCGCTTGCTTGAAGATCATTTGGATCATGTGGTCGCACATCTCCAAGTGCCATTCTCCTAAGTGCTTCTTGTGGAGTCTCCTCTTGATCTAGCACACACTTATCAACTTGCTCCACTTGAGAGCCATTAGTCTCATCAAACACTACGTCATGTGCTACTTCAACAATCCCGGAGGACTTGTTGAAGACACGATAGGCGTAGGTGTTTGAGTCATAGCCAAGCAAGAAACCTTCATCGGATTTCGAAGCGAACTTCGAATTCCTAGGCTTCTTGTTGAGAATATAGCACTTGCTCCCAAAAACATGAAAGTATGAGATGTTGGGTTTGTTACCGGTTAGGAGTTCGTATGAGGTCTTCTTCAAGAGTCGATGAAGATACAATCGGTTTATGGCATGGCAAGCGGTGTTAACCGCTTCCGCCCAAAACCGGTCGGACGTCTTGTACTCATCAAGCATCATCCTTGACATCTCAATTAGAGTCCTATTCTTCCTCTCCGCTACTCCATTTTGTTGAGGGGAGTACGGAGCGGAGAACTCATGCTTGATTCCTTCTTCATCCAAGAAGTCTTCAACTTGAGTGTTCTTGAACTCCGTCCCGTTGTCGCTCCTAATCTTCTTGATTCTTAAGGAGAACTCGTTTTGAGCTATCCTCAAGAACTTCTTGAGAACTCCTTGGGTTTCACCTTTGTCATGCAGGAAAAATACCCACGTGAAGCGAGAAAAATCATCAACAATAACTAGACCATACTTGTTACCGCTAATGCTAATGTAGGCGATCGGTCCGAATAGGTCCATGTGTAGTAGCTCCAATGGTCTTGAGGTTGTAATGATGTTCTTGGACGGATGTTGAGCTCCTACTTGCTTTCCGACTTGACATGCGCTACATGGTCTATCTTTCTCAAAGACAATCTTTTAGTCCACGGATATGATCCCCCTTAAGAAGTTTTGCATGTTTCTCATCCCAACATGGGCTAGCCTTCGGTGCCATAGCCATCCCATGTTAGTTTTCGCCATTAAGCATGTATCAAGTTGAGCTTTATCCGTGGAGAAATCCACAAGGTAAAGTTTTCCCTTGAGTACGCCCTTAAAGGCGATTGAGTTGTTGCATCTTCTTGAGACGATCACACCGTTGTTAGTGAAAAGACAATCATAACCATTATCACATAATTGAGAAATAGACAAGAGGTTGTAATCAAGTGAATCGACATGAAGCACATTAGAAAGAGTGTTTTTTGAGGAGATAGCAATTTTACAGGTGCCAAGGATTTTCCCTTGGTTATTATCCCCAAAGAAGATTCCTTCACTAGGATCTTCATTCTCCTTGTACTCTACAAACATCTTCCTCTCTCCGGTCATATGATTAGTGCATCCACTGTCCAGAACCCAATTTGATCCACCGGAGGAGTATGCCTACAAAAAAGTTATGCCTTTCCTTTAGGTACCCAAACAGAGTTGGGTCCTTTGATGTTAGTCACATGACATTTGGGCACCCACACGCAAGGATTTGGGCTCTTGCGGAGTGGCCCAACATATCTAGCATAAGTCTTGCCAAATTTGTTCCTCAATAAAACATAAGAAGCATCAAAGTCATGGAACAAAGGATGAGGTTCATTTTTAGGCATATAAGATGTTGAGACAATGTTATTTCCTTTATCTTGGGTGGATGAACTTTCCTTGACAAAAACAATCAAGTCTTTGTTATTCTTGGGGGCTTTGGCATTTTGCCTCCGCTCCCGAGAATAACCAAGACCATCCTTGGCATGGAGAGGTCTCACATTGGTGTATGCACTACGTGCATAGGCCACCTTCTCCTTGTCAAAGATGCCACCTTTAGGTGCTTGTTTGTTTTGTGCCAAGTTAAGTTCATCCTTAAGTTTTAGGATCAAGCTTGAGCACATGCAAGTGTGAACTTCCTCGGATGAAATCTTTTGAGAAGATGAGCTCTTTGAGGAAGAAGGTGCATTGATCTTAAGTGACTCAACCTTTGTCTCTAGAATCTTGTTAACCTTTGTCAAGTTAACAAGTTCATCCTTGATCTCAACGGTCTTGTCCTTAAGATTTGAGCATGCTTCCTTGCTCATGGCAAGGTCATGCTCCAATGCATTGCTTCTTTCTCTCTCGCGCTCGAGGAGCTCCTCAAGCTCTTGACATCTCTCCAATTTTTGGATGAGCATGTCCTCTTGACGCTCAAGGCGATCCTCCTTCTCGGAGATTTCATCCATAAGAAAGTTCATCTTTCTCATGGCACTCTTACTTAAGCCTTTAAGCATGGATTCAAGTTCACTACCACTATCAAGTTCATCACAAGAAGTTATAGAGGGAGTGGGTTTAGATTTGACCTTTCTCCTTCCCTCCTTTGCCATGAAGCATGTGGACTTGAAATCATCAATGTTTGGGAAGAGCTTGCTTGCACTTGAGCTCTTTCCGATGGCAATGGTTGCCACCTTCTCTTCATCATCGGAAGATGAGTCTTCATTTGAGTCCCATTCTCTTCCAAGGTGGGCATGTCCCGATGGCTTCTTCTTCTTGAAGAGCTTCTTATCTTGGGTCTTGCCCTCCTTCTTCTTGCTTTCATTGTATGGGCAATCCGCAATGAAGTGCCCATGTTCACCACACTTGTAGCAAGTCTTTTCTTTAGCTTCTCCTTGCTCTTGCCTTCTTGGTGATAGCCTCCCTTCTTCCTTCTCATCATCCTTCTAAACTTGTTGATGAAGAAAGCTTCTTCCTCATCGGAGTCCATGCTCTTATCATCACTTGCATCTTTATTGTAGGATGTGGAAGTTGCTTTGAGGGCTATGTCTTTCTTCTTTGATGAGGCAATCTTTTGGAGATCGTTGTAGAACATAGCTTCCTTCTCCATCATCTCATTGTTGATTATCCTCCCAAGCACTTCTTCCAGAGTCATCTTGGTGTAGTTGGGGCTTTCACGGATCAAGGAGCAAAGAGTGATGTTTCGAGGCATGAATGCTCGAAGCATCCTCTTCACCACTTCATGGTCCGTCCAACGAGTACTTCCATAGGCACGAATCTTGTTCACGAGCACCTTGAGGTGGTTGTACATGTCTTGGGGCGACTCACCATCCATGATGATAAATCTCCCAAGCTCTCCTTCGATCATCTCAATCTTTGCCTCCCGGATGACTCGGTTGCCCTCGTGTGCCGTCTTGAGTGTATCCCAAATATCTTTGGCCACTTACAAACCTTCGACTCGGTTGAATTCATCCCGAGTCAAAGATGAGGTTATGACTCCCACGGCTTGAGCATTGCGAAGAAGTAGGATAGCTTGTTGTGGAGTGACGTCTTCCTCATTCCTTGGCATATGAACTCCAGTTTGCACAATCTGCCACAAGCTAGGATTCAAAGAGATTAAATGCATCTTCATATTGTGTTTCCACATTGAATAGTCATTTCCATCGAATTGAGGAGGTTTGCCAAGTGGAATAGACGAATAGTGATTGTTAGCATGAAGACGATCATAATCAAAGTGACTTTGAGTATAGTCATTGTTACTCTTCTCCTTCTCTTTGTTGATCTTGGGTTGTTTCCCTAGCTTCTCACGAAGCTTCACCTTGAGTTGGCGAGTCTCTTCATCGTCCTTCGGATCATTAAGAAGAACGTCGTAGTTCTTGTCATTTGAGCCTTCACCCTCGACATATGAGGTATCATCCTTGTTCCTTTCTTCCGCCATCAATTCTCCGAGATGTTAGTCTCTTCCGGAGAAACCTGCTCTGATACCAATTGAAAGCGGCCTAGAGGGGGGTGAATAGGCAATAATCGATAATTTAAACTTAAATCGGAGTTATGAAAATAGAGAAGTCGGACTTGTCTGACTTCTAGTCAGACTTGTCTGACCTAAGTCGGACAAGTCTGACCTGGGTCGGATAAGTCCGAGATTACCTGCACGATCAGACCAAAAATCCAATTTTTAAGCGATCTAGTGAGAGATATCGATCCCTAGCAGTTCTACCCGAAGTATGGAGTAGAAAGAAAGCTGAGGGAGAGATAGCGCACGGAAAAACACTAGAATCAAAACTTGCGAGAACGAAAGAACAACAAGAGACAAACGATTTTATCCCGAGGTTCGGAACCACAAAGGATCCTACATACTCGTTGAGGAGTCCACAAGGGACCAGGCCTTCTCTAGCCTTTCCCTCACGAGTTGCCACAAGGGCCAACTCCCGATCTTCCACTATCACAAAGATTGTTACAAACTCCCTGATTACAAGAGATCACAAAGAAATCGCGGGGCGACGCCTAACCGTCTAGGGGAGAACCCCAAGAGCAACAAACACGAAATCACGAAGAAACTTAGCGAATCACACGTTGCTCAACCCCTCAACAAACTGTTTCTCCCGATTCTCACAAAGCACTCTTCACTCTCCCAAAAACTCGAATTTGGGCTCTAGAGGTGAAGAACAAGTGGAGAGAGGTTCTTGAGTTCAAATGGGCGTTCAGAACTGTTCAGGGGTGTTAGGCATGGTTGGTGGGTCGAAACCACCCACTATTTATACTCCAAAAAGTCATTAGAGCCGTTTGACACAGCCCACGTCAGACATGTTTGACACAAAGTTGGACATGTCTGACCTCAAAGGTCAGGACTTTCACTTCAGACTTGTCTGACCAAAGTCACTTCAGACATGTCTGACATACAATCTCGGACATGTCTGAAGTTCTGCAGATAGAACTCGGACAAGTCTGACTCTCTGGGACTTAGAAAATTTTCCTTAGTCCCTGGAAATAGATCCATCTCGGACATGTCCGACCCCCAGGTTCGGACAAGTCCGAAACTTCACTGGAACTCTCACTGGAACCCTTCCAGTGCCAATTCGGACATGTCTGATTTACAGATTCGGACATGTCCGAATTCCAGCAGAGGGAATTCGGACATGTCTGACACCACAAGTCAGACAAGTCCGCCCAAGCCACAAAGGCCCTACTAAAATCTTCTACTAAGGGGTTGAGCACCCGAATGACTCACTAAGTGTCTACGCGTCGTGTCCCTCTTAATAGAACGGTTTTTCCTACAACTCAAGGAGAAAATAGAAAACCCTATTTCTATTCTTCGTCGCCACAACTTTTCTCCTTTTGCCGTCTTTCTTCAAAGCTCCATTCCGTACTTCGGATCTGCGCTCATGCTCAACCAAGTTCATTAGCACTTTAACGGTTCATCATCAATCCACCAAAACCCACAAGGGACCTAGATGCACTTACATCGGGGCGTGGCCCCCGGCTTCCAGAAGCTGCAGCAGTAGCAGCTAGAGCGCCGGCCGACGGCTTCTTTTTGCCGTTGGGCTTCTTTTCCTTCTTGCCACTACTGGAGGTAGTGGCTTCAGTTTTGGAGGACTTCTAGTTGACCTCCGGAGCTGGCTTGAAGTGCATTTCACGGCCCTCCGCAGCTCTAGCACATTTGTCGGCTAGGCTAAAGAGTTTCGTGACGCTGGTAACTTCTTTAATGGCTAGCTTCTCTAGCATCTTATTATCTCGAACACTCTGTCTGAATGTAACAATAACAGAGGAGCTTGAGATTGAAGGAATGGTATTTCGTACCTGAGAGAAATGCTGGATGAAGGACCGTAGCGATTCCCCCGATGTTTGCTTTATGGCAAACAGGTCCAATTCAGTGTTGTGCCGGGTGTAAGAGCTCTTGAAGTTGGTAGTGAATTGTTGGCATAGCTCCGCCCAACTATTAATGGAGTCAGGTGGAAGACTCATAAACCAGGACCTTGCAGTCCCAGTTAAAGCCACCAGGAACTAATTGGCCATTACAACTTCATCACCCCTCGCTGCCAGTATGGCACTAGAGTAAATTTGAAGAAATTCAGTGGGATTGACAGTCCCATCGAATTTCTCCGGTAAGTGGGGCTGGAACTTCTGTGTCCACCTGACCATACGTAAGTGCATGGCCAGGGCAGAACATCCTCCTCCTACTCCCTGAGGAGCGGGGTTGTCTCGAGCTTCTCGCCTCTCACGAGCGCGCTCAATGTGGACATGACCGTCTTGCTGCCGGTAACAGCGATCCAGTTCCGACCGCAGGTCATGAGTCGGAATCCTAGTAATTGTGTGGGTGCGTCGTGCCCCAGGAGGCAATGAAGTCACCTGCTGAGATGCAGCACGTCTCCTTTGTTGTGAGACTTGCGGACCAAGTCGGCCGGTGTAACACCCTCATTTCCATGCATCATGCCTTGCATACACTCATATACATGTTTAACATTAACCCACAACAAGAGGAACGAGTTTAAAATTGATTTGGAGCAAAACCGCACTTAAAATGCAGGAAAGTTCGGACTAGTCCGATTTTACTGAGGACTAGTCCGATTTCTCACTGACTTCAAACGGACTTGTACGTTTTTGCTACGGACTAGTCCGATTTTGCCTCTGGAAACTTTCGGTCTTGTCCGATTTTATGCGGACTAGTCCGATATTCCAAGAATCCTTGAAATTTTGCTAAGTCCCTGGACTTTTCCGGACTAGTCCAGTGTTCCAGCGGACTTGTCCGTTTTCCTCTCTGACTAAAGTCGGACTTGTCCGATTTTTGGCCAGACGACTCCGAGTTGATCTTTTGTTTTACGACTTGTTTCTTGGGTTTCACGTTAAGTGTGCCTAGGGACGTCGTGCCTAACTCTTTTAGAGCCCATGTGGGACTCTAAACCGGCCTCTACTCCTCTCAAACTCGAAATCCATCTAACCCTAGCCTCCACATCTATATAAACAACCCCACCCCTTGGCTTGACATCTATTTGCCACTTTTACACCCCACCCAAACCCTAGTTCATGGAGAGCCACCATCAAAGAGGGAGGAGGAGATCCCAAGCAAGAAGAAGAAGAGGAGGAAACGAAACAGGATCAAGATCTCCATCAAGCTTTCGTTCTTTAACACCAATTCATCTCCAAGTTCATCACCAACCCTAGATCATCAAGATCCATGTGTTACCTCCAAGTTTCTTGATTCATTGGAGTCCTAAACACCTGGTATGCTTTCTATTATCTTTTGCTTACGTGAATTCAACACCTAATCTCCAAATTTACGTCGATCTAGAAAACCCTAGTTCGCTAGTTCTTTGAAGTGCGACTCGTCCGGCCTTCTACAGACTAGTCCAATTTTGCTGACTAATTTCTATAGAATTAATTCTAAAAGTAGATCTAATCAAATCCAAACTTGTATAAACTTGTTAAAATCTATTAGAACTAATTAGTGATCATTAAAAGCAATCTATTAACAAGTTCTACCGTACATTTGCATCAATCATACATATCATGTCATATTGAGTAATATTTGTGCACTCTTTGATTGTGTTTCTTGTCTTGTATGTTAATTGTGCGGATTAGACGGATTTGCGCTAGAGAGTACCGCGGAGGATCTACAGCACCAAGAGTTTGAAGGCTTTGACCCTAATCAACCGCAAGAGCAAGGCAAGTGTCCTTGAAGCATATTGATCCTGTTTTCAAAGTAAATGTTTTGTTTGCAAAATTGCATGCTTGTGTCAATTTGATGGGAAATCCTATGGTAGGAAGTAGAATTGTTTAACCACCCATGTCACCTGGAATTATGGTAGAGAGTCGGGATGGGCTTTTTACCTTTTTGCTTCGCTTAATTAATTGGGATGGGAAACCAATAATACACATTAATGATGCATTTATGAGATTATGATTAACATGACCTGGTTAATGTAATGTGGTAATGGATGATCTAAGCAAGCCTGGTATGTGGATGGGTTGGATGATATGGTGGTTGCTTGCTTTAGATCTAAGGACCGGTTCATGCGAGAATAAGCCAGGACTACAGTGCCACCACGAGGCCAAGTATGAGTGCGGCGTAGCTGATTAATTAGAGCTTTGCTAGTGCTATTTGGACCATTAAGGATGCTCGGGGAAGGGGTAGTCGGATTGGGTTTGTTGATGATTGGTGGGACTAACCTGGGATCCGAATGGCTCAAGAGGGGGGCCCTGTTTGAAGATGTGCTCTATAGGAGACATTGCCACCGGTGAAACCTCAGTGGGGTATAAATAGGCTAGTAATCCCTTTGTAAAGGCTATTTTGTGATCTCTTGGCCACACACCAATGGAAGTGTGTAATTTGACCGACGGGTCATGGGCATAAGGGAGGTTCTTACTCACCCAAAGGTGATGAAATCACAAACATGTGGGTAAAACGGTACAAACTCTGCAGAGTCTAATAAACTATCATGATAGTCGTGCTCCCGGTTATGAGCACCTGGACAACTTTCATGATTAGGGGGTACTCGGTATTGGGATGGTATTTGGAATGTTTATGGTTTGGTAATGGTTATGGCTGGTTATGGATTAATTTCTGGTATTGAATATGGTTGATGGCAAATGGTGAAATCTGGAATTACTAATGATGGTAATGAATTCGGACTGGTATTATGATATTACTTATGATTATGATGGGTTTACTTCACATACATGTAATATATTGCTTTTCAAATGTTTTAATGTACTTCTCAGCACTCAACCCTTATTATTGTCGTCATTTGAATCGGCCACATGTCATACTTTCCACACTTACTGAGTACAACATGTACTCACTCTTGCAATCTCCCCCCAACAGTTGCAGGTCAGGATTGGGAGTTTAATGGTGATAATGTGGAGTTCTAGGCCGTGTCTACTGTCAGCTTGCCTGTGGTGTTGATTGGAGTTGCGCTATACCCTATTGCTTATGCTGCCTAGCTGTTTAGTTTGCTTAATTAGTTTATTTCTGCTGCATTAGTTGAACTTGTCATCAATATTCATTAGAACTTGTATTCGAGGATAATATGGTTTGTGTAATAAAATTTGGTTAATTAATCTTGTTATGTGGTAATTTTCTGTATACTCTTTTGTGAATGCACTCGTGTATGTGTGTTGAACATCCTGGGCACACATATGCGTTCACTTGGTTTATTTTCGGAACCGAGTGTCACAGAATGGTATCAGAGCCACAGGTTGACCGTAGGATGCACCCTAGATAGAATGGACACTTTATAGCACATAGGAGCACTTAGGAATCGATGTGTTTTTATTCAGTGTGTTGTTTGCTATATATTGTTTGCTTGTGTGCTTAATAGAGGATTTTGGGGTGCTTTAGCATTGCCATGTCCACGTAGGCTATTTAGTTGTTTAGTTTCATATCCCTTGATGCATATAGTTGGGGACGTTTTCTAATTCTTAGCCATTGCTTTTCTCCAGATGGTGAGGACTCGCAACCATAGGGGTGGCAATGATGAGGAGGAGAACCATGGACTACCTCGGAACAACAATGGACAAGGACCTTCTCATGGAGCTATCAATATTGAGCAGCTTTTGGCTATGCAAAACCAGCTCATGCAGACCATGATACAAACAATGGGACAGCTGCAGGCTGGCAACATCAACAATCCCACATGCCTCCACCGCCACCCCCGCCTCCTCATAACCGATTGGGAGAGTTTATGAGGACTAGGCCACCAACCTTTGCTCAAGCTGCTGACCCTATGGGTGCGGATGATTGGCTCAAGTCTGTGGAGAAGAAACTTGCTATTGTCCAATGTAGTGACCAGGGAAGGTGCTTTTCGCTTCTTATCAACTAGTTGGAGCAGCTGCGGATTGGTGGGATTCACTATGCAATGCTCATGAGAACCAAGAGAGAATTACTTGGGCAGAATTCAAGGAGAGTTTCTGTTCCCATTATGTGCCGGAAGGTGTTATGATTTTGAACAGGCAAGAATTTGAGAACTTGAGACAAGGAAGATCAAGCGTGAGTGAATATTTCAATAAGTTCACTCAACTCTCAAGGTATGCGCCTGAGGATGTGAGCCGGGACAGCCGGAAGCAATGCTTGTTCATGAGGGGCTTGAACAATGAAATCCAACTGCAACTACTCAACTGTGACTATGCCAACTTCCAGAAGCTTGTGGACAAAGCAATTGTGGTTGAGAACAAGGTCCGTGAGATGGAACAAGATAACAAGAGGAAGGTGCCATATCAAGGACAACAACAAGGGAGTAAAGTGCACCCTCGCCTTGCACCACCTAATGCGCCATATTACGACTCTTCTATTCCCGCTCAACGCCCTGGATTTGCATCATGCCCAACTTAGTTTGTGCAGCAACGCCCTGTCATGCAAGCACCTAGGCCTCCAATGCCTTTTGCACCTCGTGCTAACTTTCCTGGTGCCAATGCTCAAAACCAAGCTCGTCCCAATAATTCTGGTGGAGTTAAGAAGTGCTATACTTGTGGAGAAGCTTGACACTTTGCGCATCAATGTCCTAAGTCAGGCCTTGGTCAAGGAAGTAATGCACCGAGGCAAAACCCAAGACCCAATGGAGGACAGCCACAAAGGAACCGTGGACAACATAATTTTGCTCGTGGCAACGTGAATCATGTCTATACGGAGGATGCTCAACAAGCGGATGATGTGGTCATTGGTATGTTTCTCGCCAACTCCAACCCCGCGACTATGTTATTTGATTCTGGAGCATCGCATTCATTCATTGCATCGAAGTATGTTGCCAAGCATAGTTTTCCTATCTCTCATATGAAGTTTACTCTATTGGTTAAGTCTCCTCGAGGAGAGATGAGGACAAATATAATATGTCCAAAAGTAAGCCTTAGGATAAGGGGGGTAGACTTCTCCGCCAACCTCATTGTTTTGGACTCTCAAGGACTGGACATTATACTTGGTATGGACTGGTTGAGGAAGCACAATGGAGTTATCGAGTGTGCCACAAAGACAGTGAAGTTGACTAATGAAGAAGGGATCACCGTAGAATTTGAAGCAACTCAACATGCACCGAAGCAATTGGAGCTGAATCACATGGATGGTACTGCAATTGAGGAAATTCCAGTGGTGTGCGAATTTTTGGATGTTTTTCCGGATGAGTTGTCAGGTATGCCACCTGATCGAGACATTGAGTTTGTTATTGATTTAATACCTGGAACTGCACCTATAGCTAAGAAGCCGTATAGGATGCCTCCTATGGAATTAGCGGAGCTCAAGAAGCAAATTCAAGAGCAATTATAGAAGGGTTCTATTCGCTCGAGCTCTTCACCTTGGGGAGGGCCCGTTCTATTTGTGGACAAGAAGGATGGAACGCAAAGGATGTGTGTAGATTACCGAGCTCTCAACGAGGTGACCACCAAGAATAAGTACACCTTGCCACGCATAGAAGACTTGTTTGATCAGATGAAGGGTGCTTTTGTTTTCTCTAAGATTGATTTGAGGTCAGGTTACTTTCAAATGAAGATTAGACCATCGGACATACCCAAAACAACTTTTAGAACACGGTATGGATCTTATGAATACACCATGATGTCTTTTGGATTGACAAATGCGCCTTCCTACTTTATGTACCTCATGAATAAGGTCTTCATGGAGTACTTGGATAAGTTCGTTGTGGTGTTTATTGATGACATTATGATCTAGTCGAAGGATGAGAAGGAACATGAGGAACACTTGAGGCTTACACTACAGAAATTGAGGGAGCATCAATTGTATGCCAAGTTCAACAAGTGTCAGTTTTGGTTGAGAGAGGTGTCGTTTTTGGATCATATAATCTCAGGAGGAGTATCGGTTGACCTTGGAAAAGTGAGAGACGTGTTGAAGTGGGAACCGCCGCAAAATGTAAAGGAAATAAGGAGTTTCCTTGGGATGGCTGGATATTACCGTCGGTTCATCAAGGACTTCTCCAAGATAGCCAAGCCAATGACGGAATTGCTAATGAAGGGAAAGTCTTTCCAATGGACTGAAGCTTGTCAAAATAGTTTTGAGGAGTTGAAGAATAGGTTGACAACAGCCTCAGTTTTGGTACTGCCAGATGTGAGCAAGAGTTTTGATATTTATTGCGACGCATCGAGACAAGGACTTCGATGTGTATTGATGCAAGAAGGTTAAATGGTTGCCTATGCATCAAGACAACTGAAGAAACATGAGCAGAATTACCCAACACATGATTTAGAACCTGCAGTCGTGGTACATGCATTGAAAATTTGGAGACACTACATCCTTGGACATAGGTGTGAAATTTATACAGATCATAAGAGTTTGAAGTATATTTTTGCACAAACGGATCTGAACTTGAGGCAACGAAGATGGTTGGAGCTCATCAAAGATTATGATTTGGGGATCAACTATCATCCGGGAAAAGCCAATGTAGTGGCCGATGCTTTGAGTAGAAAGGGAGTAAGTCATCAACTCACAGTTCGAGAGTTACCATCCGAGTTATGTAAGGAGTTCGAACGGTTGAACCTCGGGTTTGTAAATGAGATGGAGATGATGGAGTTAAATCCGACCTTGGAGCAAGAAATTCGAGAAGCTTAAACCACAGATGAGGAGATCAAGGAAATCAAGGAAAGGACCGAAGAAGGGAGAGAATTCAGATTTGATGAGGATGAACATGGTACCTTATGGCTTGGAAAAAAGGATTGTCATGCCTAATGTGAAGAATATTCGGGAGACAATACTAAAGGAGGCACATGACTCGCCATACTCGATTCACCCCGGTTGTACAAAGATGTACAAAGACTTGAAGACTTGATATTGGTGGGATAGCATGAAAAAGGACATAGTTGAATATGTGGCATTGTGTGATGTGTGTCAACGAGTCAAGGCGGAACATCAGAGGACAGCTAGATTATTGCAACCATTAAAGATCCTGGAATGGAAGTGGGAAGAAATTGGAATGGACTTCATAGTTGGGTTACCACGTACTCAGTCCGAGTATGACTCAATTTGGGTAATTGTGGATCGTTTAACCAAGTCAGCTCATTTTGTCCCTGTGAAGGCCAAATATACAGCTACACAATTGGCCAAAATATACATGGAGCATATTGTGTGTCGAAACGGAGTACCGAAGAAGATAGTCTCGGATAGAGGTTCTCAATTTACTTCCAGGTTTTGGCAAAAATTGCATGAAGCTTTGGGGACGAGGTTGAATTTTAGTTCAGCATATCACCCTCAAACGGATGGACAAACTGAGAGGACCAATCAAATTTTGTAGGACATGTTAAGAGCTTGTGCCTTAAAGCATGGAAAAAGTTGGGACAAAAGCTTGCCATATGCGGAATTTTCATACAACATTTGTTACCAAGCAAGCTTGAAAATGTCACCATATGAAGCGCTTTATGGAAGGAAGTGTAGGACACCTTTATTCTGGAATGAGGCAGGAGAAACTCAAGTATTTGGTCCGGATGTGTGGCAAGAAGCCGAAAAGCAAGTCCAAATCATTCGTGAGAACTTGAGGGCTGCCCAATCAAGACAAAAAGGCTATGCGGACAATAGGAGAAGGAAATTAGCCTTTGAAATAGGAGATTTTGTTTACCTCAAGGTGTCACCAATGAGAGGTCATAAGAGGTTTAACATAAGAGGTAAGCTAGCACCTCGTTATATTGTACCATTCAATATTTTGGACAAAAGAGGAGAAGTAGCGTATAAGTTGGAGATGCCAGCTCATCTTTCGGACGTCCATGATGTCTTTCATGTTTCCCAGCTCAAGAAGTGCTTGAGAGTACCAGAAGAACAAGTGCCAATGAAAGAATTGGAACTAGAGGAAGATTTGACTTATACCGAGCAATCGGTTAAGATCTTGGAAACCAAGGAGAGAGTCACAAGGAACAAGGTGATTCGATGGTGTAAAGTTCAATGGAAGCACCACACAGAAAAAGAAGTAACGTGGGAATTGGAGGATGATCTCAAGAAGGAATTTCCCTATCTTTTCTCTTCCGTGTCGAATCTCGCGGGCGAGATTCATTTTAAGGGGGGTAGATTTGTAACGCCCTCATTTTCATGCATCATGCCTTGCATACACTCATATACATGTTTAACATTAACCCACAACAAGAGGAACGAGTTTAAAATTGATTTGGAGCAAAACCGCACTTAAAATGCAGGAAAGTGCAGACTAGTCTGAATTTACTACGGACTAGTCCAATTTCTCTCTGACTTCAAACGGACTTGTCCGTTTTTGCTGCGGATTAGTCCGATTTTGCCTCTGGAAACTTTCGGACTAGTCCGATTTTGTGCGAACTAGTCCGATATTCCAAGAATCCTTGAAAATTTGCTAAGTCCCTGGACTTTTCTGGACTAGTCCGGTGTTCCAGTGGACTTGTCTATTTTCCTCTCTGACTAAAGTCGGACTTGTCCAATTTTTTGCCAGACTTGTCCGATTTTCTCTTTGGACAACTTCGGACTAGTCCGGTCCTTTCCGGACTTGTCTGATATTTCACGACTCCGAGTTGATCTTTTGTTTTACGACTTGTTTCTTGGGTTTCACGTTAAGTGGGCCTAAGAACGTCGTGCCTAACTCTTTTAGATCCCATGTGGGACTCTAAACCGGCCTCTATTCCTCTCAAACTCGAAATCCATCTAACCCTAGCCTCCACCTCTATATAAACAACCCCACCCCTTGGCTTGACATCTATTTGCCACTTCTCCACCCCACCCAAACCATAGTTCGTGGAGAGCCACCATCAAGGAGGGAGGAGGAGATCCCAAGCAAGAAGAAGAAGAGGAGGAAACGAAAGAAGATCAAGATCTCCATCAAGTTTTCGTTCTTCAACACCAATTCATCTCCAAGTTCATCACCAACCCTAGATCATCAAGATCCAAGTGTTACCTCCAAGTTTCTTGATGCATTGGAGTCCTAAACACCTGGTATACTTTCTATTCTCTTTTCCTTACGTGAATTCAACACCTAACCTCCAAATTTACGTTGATCTATAAAACTCTAGTTCGCTAGTTCTGCGAAGTGCGGACTAGTCCGGCCTTCTACAGACTAGTCCGATTTTGCTGACTAATTTCTATTGAATTAATTCTAAAAGTATCTAATCAAATCCAAACCTGTATAAACTTGTTAAAATCTATTAGAACTAATTAGTGATCATTAAAAGCAATCTATTAACAAGTTCTACCTTGCATTTGCATCAATCGTACATATCATGTCATATTGAGTAATATTTGTGAACTCTTTGATTATGTTTCTTGTCTTGTATGTTTATTGTGCGGATTAGACGGATTTGCGCTAGAGAGTGCCGCGAAGGATCTACAGCACCAAGAGTTTGAAGGCTTTGAACCTAATCAACCGCAAGAGAAAGGCAAGTGTCCTTGAAGCATATTGATCCTATTTTCAAAGTAAATGTTTTGTTTGCAAAATTGCATGCTTGTGTCAATTTGATGGGAAATCCTATGGTAGGAAGTTTACTAGAATTGTTTAACCACCCTTGTCACCTGGAATTATGGTAGAGAGTCAGGATGGGCTTTTTACCTTTTTGCTTCGCTTAATTAATTGGGATGGGAAACCAATACTACACATTAATGATGCATTTATGAGATTATGATTAACATGAACTGGTTAATGTAATGTGGTAATGGGTGATCTAAGCAAGCCTGGTATGTGGATGGGTTGGATGATATGGTGGTTGCTTGCTTTAGATCTAAGGATTGGTTCATGCAAGAATAAGCCAGGACTACAGTGCCACCACGAGACCAAGTATGGGTGCGGCGTAGCTGGTTAATTAGGGATTTGCTAGTGCTATTTGGACCATTAAGGATGCTCAGGGAAGGGGTAGTCGGATTGGGTTTGTTGATGATTGGTTGGACTACCCTGGGATCCGAATGGCTCAAGAGGGGGCCCTTGGTTGAAGATGTGCTCTGTAGGAGACATCGCCACCGGTGAAACCTCAGTGGGGTCTAAATAGGCTATTAATCCCTTTGTAAAGGCTATTTTGTGATCTCTTGGCCACACACCAACGGAAGTGTGTAATGTGACCGGCGGGTCATGGGCATAAGGGAGGTTCTTAGTCATCGAAAGGTGATGAAATTACAAACATGTGGGTAAAGCGGTACAAACTCTGCAGAGCCTAATGAACTATCATGATAGCCTTGCTCCTGGTTATGAGCACCTGGACAACTTCCATGATTAGGGGGTACTCGGTATTGGGATAGTATTTGGAATGGTTATGGTTTGGTAATGGTTATGGCTGGTTATGGATTAATTTATGGTATTGAATATGGTTATTGGCAAAGGTGAAATCTAGAATTACTGATGATGGTAATGACGGACTTGTATTATGATATTACTTATGATTATGATGGGTTTACTTCACATACATATAATATATTGCTTTTCAAATGTTTTAATGTACTTCTCAGCACTCAGCCCTTATTATTGTCGTCATTTGAATCAGCCACATGTCATACTTTCCACAATTGCTGAGTACGACATGTACTCACTCTTGCAATCTCCCCCCCCCCCCAATAGTTGCAGGTTAGGATTGGGAGTTTAATGGTGATAATGCGGAGTTCTAGGCTGTGTCTACCGTCAGCTTGCCTGTGGTGTTGATTGGAGCTGCGCTATACCCTATTGCTTATGTTGCCTAGTTGTTTAGTTTGCTTAATTAGTTTATTTCCGCTGCATTAATTGAAATTGTCATCAATATTCATTAGAACTTGTATTCGAGGATAATATGGTTTGTGTAATAAAATTTGGTTAATTAATCTTGTTCTGTGGTAATTTTTTGTATACTCTTTTGTGAGTGCACTCGTGTATGTGTGTTGAACATCCTGGGCACACATATGTGTTCACTTGGTTCATTTTCGGAACTGGGTGTCACAGAATGGTATCAGATCCACAGGTTGATCGTAGGATGCACCCTAGATAGAATGGACACTTTATAGCACATAGGAGCACTCAAGAATCGATGTGTTTTTATTCGGTGTGTTGTTTGCTATATATTGTTTGCTTGTGTGCTTAATAGAGGATTTTTGGGGTGCTTTAGCATTGCCATGTCCACGTAGGCTAGTTAGTTGTTTAGTTTGATATCTCTTGATGCATATAGATGGGGACGTTTTCTAATTCTTACCTATTGCTTTTCTCCAGATGGTGAGGACTCGCAACCAGAGGGATGGCAATGATGAGGAGGAGAACCATGGAGTACCTCAGAACAACAATGGACAAGGACCTGCTCATGGAGATATCAATATTGAGCAGCTTTTGGCTATGCAAAACCAGCTCATGCAGACCATGATACAAACAATGGGACAGCTGCAGGCTGGCAACATCAACAATCAGCCCCACATGCCTCCACCGCCACCCCCGCCTCCTCATAACCGATTGGGAGAGTTTATGAGGACTAGGCCACCAACCTTGTGAAGATCCAGCAGCTGAATTCACCATCTTGTGATCTCGGGGCACTCCCCCTACCTGGCGCGCCAAATGTCGAAGTGTGTGATACGACACTTTCCCCGGACCTGCTGAGAAGCAGCCCGCGGAGGTTCTTTTATGGTTGGGGAATGTAGAGATCAAGATCAAGAAGGTGATCTTAGAGATTTACGTGGTTCGGGCCGCTTGAGCGTAACATCCTACTCCATGGGGTTTGTGTTTTTGTATTGTGTGAGTATGTTCGCCAGAATCAGCCTCTATCAGCCGTCCCCAATGTGCATGCAGTACATCCCTTTTATAGTTCTAAGGATTGACCATTACAAAGCTTATCTGGCCCGACATGTGGCCCTGGCGCATTTGATGGCCTTATACACTTTCTAAGGGTATTAAGTATCATTAATAGTGTGATAATGTGCCTTCATGGCAGCATTATCCCTATTAATGGTGCACTGATCGTTTGTCATTAATACAACATTAATGACACATTATTAGGTCTTGTAACTGTCGCTTTAACCGTCCTTGAATGTTGTAATGGATGTGACCTGCTTGTATTTCTGTTGGCAATGAAGGTTCGGAGGCTCCACACGTGGCAGATCCGGATCTTTCCCTTCCGGAAGGGTAGGTCCGGGGGTCGTTGTATACGTGTCAGTACCGGACCTCCTCTCTGACGGGGGCTAGGTCCGGGGCTGTTGTACACGTGTAGTCGCCGGAGCTTCCCTTGGTTGGGATTTTAGTTCCGGTCTTACGTGTTAACCCGGGAGCCAGCCATGTGAAGGGAGCGGGTCTGGTGCAGCATGACATGTGGGACCTGCAAGGGCCTCCGGCTCTGACGGGTGGAACTTTCTTGCACTTTTTGCAGTATCGCGGGGTACCCGGTACGTAGGGTACCGACAAACACCTTCCTCCACGGCACGCTGACGGAGATGGTGTACTGCAGTCACCCGGTAGGGTTCGTTGATTCAGCTCATCTAGACATGGTCTGTCGGCTGAACAAGTCCCTGTACGGTCTGAAGCAGGCATCCCGGGCTTGGTACAACTGATTCACCTCTTTCTTGGTCTCGCTCGGCTTCGTCGAGGCAAAGTCGGACACCTTGCTCTTCATTTACAGGCGGGAGGGTGATATTGTGTACCTCCTCCTTTACATCGACGATATCGTCCTCACAGCGTTCAGTTCGGTTCTTATTCAGCGCACGATCTCCACCCTGCAGTGGTAGTTCACGATGAAGGACCTGAGCCAGCTTCACCACTTCCTAGGCCTTACGGTCGAGCACCGCGCGGGTGGCCTGTTCCTCCACCAGCGATAGTACTGCTTGGATATCCTCCAGCGAGCGGGCATGGATGATTGCAAGTCGTACTCCACTTTGGTGGACACCCAGGCGATGGTCCCCTCCGTCGACGGTGCTCCTGTCACTGACCCCACCACTTACAGGAGTCTTGTAGGTGCTTTCTAGTACCTCACCTTCACCAGGCCAGATATCTCATACGCGGTTCAGCAGGTGTGCCATGCATGATCCGCGGGAGTCGCATCTCACCGCTGTGAAGCGGATCCTTCGGTACCTGCGCGGCACCCTCGACTACGGCCTTCTCCTTCAGGGTGACTCGACTTCTAAGTTGGTCGTCTACACTGACGCTGATTGGGCAGGATGCCTGGATACCTATCGGTCCACATCCGGTTACGCAGTCTTCCTTGGTGGCAACCTCGTCCTCTGGTCCTCGAAGCAGCATCCTGTGGTGTCACGCTCGAGTGTTGAAGCGAAGTACCGCGCCGTAGCCAACGGCGTGGCTGAGGCCTCGTAGCTCCAACAGCTGCTTCAAGAGCTCCACTCCCCCGTCGCTCGAGGCACATTAGTCTACTACGACAACGTCAGCACCATCTACCTCTCCACGAACCCCGTCCAGCATCAGCGCACAAAGCATGTGGAGATCGACCTCCACTTCCTTCGTGAGCCGGTTGCCCGTGGCGAGGTCCGGGTTCTCCACGTCCCGACGACGTCGTAGTATGCCGACATCTTCACGAAGGGTCTCCCTTCGTCGTTGTTCTCTGAGTTCCGGTCCAGTCTCAACATCTGTCGCCGCTAGATGTTGGGGCTGCGGGGGTGTTGGACTGTGTATATGGGGTTTATTGGGCCATGACCATGTATCTAGCCCTAGAGACTATATGTACTCTTGATACTCTATTGTGAAACCCTAATCTATTGTATTTTCCTCCAATACTTACATTCTATTCTAAACAGATTTTTCTATCTAGATAATCTTGGGCTCTGACCCTCAAGTATATTTTCATTCCGAATCTTCCATATGTTCCATGTGGCAATAATGAACACTTCTGTAAAGAATTTCTTATAGAAGTTCCCGAACACACATCGTATCATTTGGAAGAAATCTGTATTCAACTCCCAATTTATATTGAGAGCTTCCCAGCACCTTTTAATGAAAGAGCATTTAAAAAGCAGATGGAAAGCAGTTTCTTCTCTAAGTCCTAAGCATTGTGGACAGCTATGATCATTATTGGAAATTGCAATATTCTTCCTTTTGAGTATATTTCGCGTACTTAGCCTGTCTATGAGCAGAACCACACAAAAACTTTGAGTTTATTGGCACATTTACAGATCGGGGGGGGGGGGGGGGGGGGGGGGGGGGGGGGGGGTAGGTTGGAGAACAAACTGTTGTAATACCTTTTGGATGAATATTTGGCAGAACCCCATGTATAAATCCATTGATCTTTCCCATCATTGGTGAAATGCATGGAGACATGCAACTCCGTGAAAGCCTCTTGGGATATCCGGAGAAAAAAATGTTGATTCGTTTCTTGAACATTGATGAATTCTCTGCAAGTGATGTCTTGCTTATTGGAAAAAGAGAATAAGTTGGGGAATTTCTCCATGACTAACGGGTTGTGCCACTTGTCCCTCCAAAACATGGCTGAGCTGCCATCTCCAATTTGACAGGTTGTTATACTTTTAAATTTATCATTAAGTTTCAGGACATCACGCCACTAGAAAGATTATTTCCTTACTGAGATATTCGAGGTTCTGCCATTGCTAAAGTTAGAACTCCAAACTAACTCCACCGATGAAACCTCCTTTATCTAAAAAATTCATTAACAGAGCATCATTTTTTCGCTTTAAACATGGAATACCTAAGCCCTCCTTTTTCTTTGGTCTTGTGCATTTTTCCCAAGCCACAAGAGGTCTCTTCTGTTTTCTGCCGAAAACCATTCCTGTTAGAGAAAAGGAGACACAGTATTTAACGTGGAAAGAACTCCTCCAAGGTGGAGGAGAAAAAACCACGGGAAACAGATCTATTATTAGGGTTGAGGTACAAGTACAGGGGTGGCCTATATATAGGCGTAGACATACAAGAGGTAGAGTCATATCCCAACAAATCTCCCTCTGACTCTAAATCTATAAAAAACTGTCTCACAAACACCACTAGGGTGCTAAGCTCCACGAATGCCTACCAAGTCAAGACAATGTTTGAACTTGGTATTAGATAATGGTTTTGTAAGCATGTATGCGGGATTTTTATCTGTATGTATCTTTTCAACAATAATTTTGCCTTCTGCGACAACATCACGAATGAAATGATACTTAATATCAATGTGCTTGGTCTTGAATTGATACATGTCATTCTTGGTCAAACAAATGGCACTATGGCTGTCACAATTAACCTTTATGACATCATGAGGAACACTGAGTTCAAAAACAAGTCCACGCATCCAAATATCTTCCTTAACCCCTTCAGTAGCAGCAACATACTCCACTTCAGTAGTAGAGAGAGCAGTTATACATTGAAGGGAAGCCTTCCAACTCACCGCGGAACCACATCAAGAAAATACATAGCCAGAGATGGAGCTTATTTTATCAAGATCACCACCATAATCAGAATCAACAAATCCAATAACATCATTTGACTTCACTGAATTCTTGTCAAATAATAATTTGAAGTTAGAAGTACCTTTCAAATAACGAAGAATCCACTTCACTGCATTCCATTATTCTTTGTCTGGATTATGCATAAATTTGCTAACCACACTAACAGCATGAGCCAAATCGGGTCTTGTACAGATCATAACATACATGAGATTTCCAACAGCACTAGAATATGGAATACGAGACATATACTATATATCTTCTTCATTATTAGGATACTGCAAAGATGACAACTTAAAATGTGAAGCAAATGGTGTAAGAATGGGTTTGCAATTATTGAGATTGTATCTTTCAAGCACTTTCTCAATGTAGCTTTTCTGATATAGAAATAGAGTATCAGCACGACGGTCACGTTTAATTTCCATCCCAAGAATTTTTTTAGCTGGTCCAAGATGTTTCATATCAAATTCATCACTAAGTTGAGCCTTATATTCATCAATTAGTAACTTTTCATGAGAAGCAATAAGAATATCATCAATGTAGAGCAGTAGATACACGAAAGATCCATTGGAGAACTGCTTCAAGTAAATGCAATGATCATAATTTCTTTTAGAATAACCATGTGCAAGCATAAACGAGTCAAACTTTTTATACCACTGCCTAGGAGCTTGTTTCAAACCATAAAGAGATTTCTTCAAATGACATACTAAGTGCTCTTGGCCAAGAGCAGAAAAACCCTCAAGTTGTGTCATATAAATCTCCTCATCTAAATCTCCATGAAGAAAAGCAGTTTTGACATCAAGTTGCTCTAGCTCCAAATCAAACATAGCTACAATTGCAAGCATAACTCGAATAGACGAGTGACGAACAACAGGAGAGAAAACCTCATTAAAATCAATACCTAATAATAGATCTGTTTCCCGTGGTTTTTTCTCCTACACCTTGGAGTAGTTTTTTCCACGTTAAATATTGTGTCTCCTTTTCCCTAACAAGTGGTATCAGAGCCGTCGAGATCGGATCAATTTTTCTCAGGTGCACTGCCACCACCGCCGCGCTCTCTGGCCGTCCGTGCGCCGCCTGCACACCTCCCATGCGTCGTCCACTCGCACGCACCTTTCCCGTAGCCATGCTACAGTGGGCCCATCGTGTTGCCATCTTCGGTCTTCCTGTGCGTGCGTGGTGCACTGTTCACGCGGCTTCTGCAGACGAAAGGATCATTGCTCCGGCCTCACGGCAGATCGCAACCAGTGAAGGTCTGATCTGCTACATCTAGATTTTCGTGTTGGACTTGTTTTTGATGCGGCTCCTGCATCGAAGCCGCTGATCCACCCAAGGAACCAGTACTTGATTGTGGCCTCCTCCTGCTGTTGTTCACGTTGATCGAGGGATTCCTATTGTGTTGCCTCATATGAAGAGATCAGGGTGTGGAAATCAAACATGGCAACAATTGCAAGCATATCTCGAATAGACAAGTGACAAACATCAGGAGAGAAAACCTCACTAAAATCAATACCTTCCTTTTGTTCAAAACCTCTCACAACTAGATGAGCTTTAAATCTTGATGGTTCAACTCCAGGTATACCCTCCTTATTTTTATAAATCCACTTGCACTTTAAAGATCTTTTACCTACAAGAAGCTCAACCAATTCCCATGTAGAATTCTTTTGGAAGCTCTCAAATTCATCATTCATAGCAACTAACCATTGAGATGAATTATCACATGAGATAGCTTCCGAATAAGAAGAAGGTTCAGATGCACCATTAGTATCTTAAGCAATAATGAAAGCATAATGAGTCATACTATCAGTGTCACAATATCGTTGTGGCAAAACGATATTCCTTCTAGGTCTATCAATTGCAATAATGTGACTATCAATAACAGGAGGTGCAGGAGTAGAAACTGACTGTGTAGTAGAAGAAGCAATAGAATCATCATTAACAGGTACATCTACCTCAAGATACTGAACAGCAGTTTCAGATATAGGTGTGGATGAAGAACCAATAGTAATAATACCTCCAACAGATTTAAATGTACTATTCTCGTCAAAAGTAACATCACGACTGACAATCACCTTTCTAGAATCTGGACAATATAAATGATATCCTTTGACACCACAACCATAGCCAACAAAAATGCATTTTTGAGCTCTTGGCATAAGTTTTCCATTGTTAACATGAGCATAAGCAGTGCAACAAAAAATCTTAAGGTTGGAATAATCAACAGGTTTACTGTCCATACTTCTTCTGATATTTTGAAATCAATCGCTGAATTAGGAGCGTGATTAATCAAATAACATGTTGTAGAAGCAGGTTCAGCCCATAAACTTTGCTTTTCCCATAACCCTGCATTAGAAAGCATACAATAGGACCTTTCCAGAGTAGTACAATTCATTCTTTCTGCTACACCATTTTGCTGAGGAGTACCTAAAATGGTTCTATGTCTAGCAATATCATGATCAGCACAAAATGAATCAAACTCACCACTGCAAAATTCCAATCCATTATCGGTCCTTAATTTCTTCATTTTTCTACCAGTCTGATTTTCAGATAAATTTTTTCACAACTTGAACGTAGGAAAAGCTTCATAAGAAATAAGCCTAAACTTTGCTAGAAAAATCATCAATGAATGTGATCATATACTCACGACCTCCAATTGAACAATGAGGAGCAGGACCCCAAAGATTAGAATGAATATAAACAAGCATTCCTTTAGTGCAATGAGTCGATAAAGAGAAACTGACCCTCTTTTGTTTGTCAAAAACACAATGTTCACAAAACTCTAATTTACCAATATCATCCAAATAACCTCTCTTATGCAAGAGATGCATACCTTTTTCACTCATATGACCAAGTCGCATATGTCACAGCTTCGTGTTTAATGTGTTGGATGCAATAGAAACAGTTGTAGTACCTGTAACTGTGGATCCTTGCAAGTAATTGAGATTATTCATACGATTTGCTTTTAAAACCGCATGATTACCTTGAGAGACCTTAAGAACATCATCATCAGCAGAAAATTTGAATCCCATTACTTCTAAGGTGCTCAAAGAAATAAGGTTTCTCTTCATTTTTGGAACATAACGAACATTGATAAGGGTCTTGAAAGTGCCACTATGAACTTTAATTTGAATAGAACCAATTCCAATAATTTCAAGTGAAGATTCATCACCAATAATAACATCACCATCATGAATATTAGAATAATCAGAAAATCTCTCCCTATGCGAGCAAATGTGAAAAGAGCAAGCCGAATCAAGAACCCAAGACATACGCTTTTCAACATTAGAGGTGACCATAAGTGACTCCCCACTATCCAAATTCTCAGCAATACTAGTTTCAGCAGAAGATTTATCCAACTCTTTATTTTTCTTTCTTTCTTCCTTATTTTTTAGCTTAAAACATTCGGAGATCTCATGATTATCAGTTTACAATATCAGCAAAAAGTGTTGGATTTACGATTCCTAGACTTAGATCTTGATCTTGATTTATTAGAATTATCCATTTGTTGAGTTCGACCTTGAACAATAAAACCCTCACCCTTTAACTCAGAACGAGAATCAGTATCAAATTTCTCCTTAGACAACAAATCTGACTTAACATCCTCAAAATTGAGTGAGATATTATTTCCATAAAGCATAATTTCTTTAAAATGCTTAAACGAAGCGGGCAAACAAACAACCAACAAAATTGTCTTATCCTCATCATCAATTTTCACATCCAAACTTGGAAGATCAACACAAATTGAATTAAATTCAGCAAGATGTGATTGAATAGAGGTATCTTCCGCCATGCGAATAGTGTACAGACGTTCCTTAAGACGATGCTTATTTGCAAGATTTTAGTCATATAAAGCTCCTCCGATTTCTTCCACAATTCTGCAGCTGATTTTGCGTTCAAAACTTCATGCAAAACATCTGTAGACAAACTGAGCTGCAAGGCGAACAAAGCTTTTTCATCGAGTTCCTCCCATTTATCATCTGCCATATCTTTAGGTTTTTCATTCAAGGCCTTGCGCATGCCCAACTGAGTAAGAACGGCCTTCATCTGAACCTACCATATGGAAAAGCTGATTTTTCCATCAAATTTCAGAATATTCAATTTAGTAGGCATGGCGTGCAGCAAATAATAGAAGAATTAAAAATCTTGGTAGACTTCCTGGTGTGCGTGTAGCAAAAATCAGGAAACAAATAGAGATCTGATAAACTTCCTCGTGTGCACGTAGCAAAAAAAATTCAGATTTCCACACCCTAATCTCTTCACATGAGGCAACACAACAGGAATATCTCGATCAACGTGAACAGCAGCAGGAGGAGGCCACAATCATGTACTGGTTCCTTGGGTGGATCAGCGGCTTCGATGCAGGAGCCGCATCAAAAACAAGTCCAGCACGGAAATCTAGATGTAGCAGATCAGACCTTCACTGGTTGCGATTTGCCGTGAGGCGGGAGCAGTGATCCTTTCGTCTGCAGAAGCCGCGTGAACGGTGCACCGCGCACGCACAGGAAGAACGAAGACGGCAATGCGACGGGGCCCGCTGTAGCGTGGCTGCGGGAAAGGTGCGTGCGCGCGGACGACGCGCGGGAGGTGTGCAGGTGGTGCGCGGACGGCCAGAGAGCGCGGCGGTGGCGGCGGCGCACCCGAAAAAAATCGATCCGATCTCGACGCCTCTGTATACCACTTGTTAGGAAAAAGTAGACACAATATTTAGCGTGAAAAAAACTCCTCCAAGGTGGAGGAGAAAAAAACACGGGAAACAGATCTATTATTAAGGTTGAAGTACAAGTACATGGGTGACCTATATTTATAGACGTAGGCATACAAGAGGTAGAGTCATATCCCAACAATTCTATAAGCAGTTCTTCCTGCTTTGTCAATTTGATCCAATACCCCAGCTGGTAAACTGAGTGTACACATCGAGTAAGTTGGCATAGAAGAGAGAACCGTGTTGACTATTTCCAATCATCCAGCTTGGTTCAGGAACTTAGAGGTGGCAGAAAGTCTTTGCTCCAACTTATTATCAACCCTTCAAAATCCATGATTTTGGCTTGGTAGTGCCCATTGGCAAGCTTAACTATGTGAAGGGAAACTTTTGGACTTGGCAACCAAAAACACCTGCCAATAGTTGAGCCTCGTGGCTTGACAAATTGATTTGCTATGATTGATCCGCAAGCCAGTGGACTGAGAGAAAGAATAAAGTAAACCCTTAGGTAAAATAGTTCTTTTATTGAGGCCTTCATTATCAACAGCGTATTGTCAGCATATTGTGTGATGGGAAAAATGCTCATCCAAATGTTCCTTTATTGGTTTAGAAAGGATTTTCAGTTGGGCAGCCTTGTTGATGATGCACTGTAAGAGGTCAGAGGCCATGACAAAGAGCAAAGACGATAGAGGATGGCCTTGACAAACACCACGTTTGCAAGTAAACGGGTTTGCAGGAACACCATTAAGCAACACACTTGATGTGGTTGAGGATAGTATGCACCTGTTCCACGATATCCATCTTTTAGGGAAGCCAAGATGGTCTAGCATTGCTAGAATTGTGCTATGCTCTATTGTGTCAAATTCTTTTGAGAAGTCCAATTTCAGTATGATCGTCTTCCTCTTGGATTTGTGGTATCGATAAATGTATTCAAAAGCCTACGCCAAACAGTCTTGGATAGTCCTGCTTCTTATAGAACCATACTGATTTGGGTGTATCACCCTCAAGATGACTGATTCTAGTCTGTTGGCCAATAGTTTTGTGATTATTTTGAGTGAACTATTCAGCAGAGATATTGGCCTATACTCACTTATCACCGTTGGGTTACATACTTTTGGCACCAAAGTGATTAATGATGAGTTCAGCACCTGAATATTAAGATCATTTTCAAAGAATTGCCTACATAGTTCATATATATCAAGTTTTATAATGTTCCAGCAGTTTTTGAAAAAAAATACCCATTGAAACCATCCGGGCCTGGGGCTCTCTCTACAGGCATGAGCTGCACCACTCTGTCATTGTCAGTTGTGGAGAATTGTCCATCAATCCATTGTAAGGACGAGTGACGATGTACCAAGTCATCCAGATTGAATAGCATAATGGGTTCCAATGTAGTACCCATGCATCTTTTAAAGTCTACCCAAAGCATTTTAGCTTTTGCATGATGATCAGAGATTAATTGCCAATTGTCATTCTCAATGACTGAGATGGAGTTGATTCTATATCTTTAAGAGGCAGCCGCATGGAAAAATTTCGTGCATTGATCTCCTAGTTGAGTCCACCTTATGGTATACCTGTTTTTCTAGTAAGTCCTTAGATATTCCAGGATCTTCAGGATATGTTTCTTGAGGATCTTTCGGAAGTTAAATTCATGCAGGAAGAGCTCTCTCTTTTCTTCAATCCTGTCGAGTACTAGAACTGCCTCCTCACAATTCTTAATAATTATGGGCGAATTTGCAGATGATCTACTCCACTTCTTTAGTTCATACCTAAGTTCTGAATTTAAGTGAAATCTTGACTGCCATATTGTTGGAATTAACTCTCTTATTCCACACTCTCTCCAATGTTTCATAGAAGCCTGGCACATTTAACCAAAAATTTTCAAACCTGAAGATCTGTGCCTTTGGTATATTAGAGCCTACCTTAATTAACCACGGAACATGGTCAGGAACCGTACGCCGTAGGGAATGCATTGTGGTGTTAGGGAAGGAGATTAACCATTCAGGTGATGAGAGACACCAATCTAGCTGCTGTAATAGTGGATTAGATTGCATGTTAGTCCATGTATATTTCATTCCCTTTAACGGAATTTCTACCAGACCAAGGTGACTCGATGATATTATTGAAGGTCATGATATCATTAATATCTCCTCCTGGCCTGTTTCTATTTACAGAGCTCCTGTAGAAATTGAAGTCTCCAATTATAAGCCACTTGTCATCATCATGTATCTCCGAAGAGGATAACCATTCTATAAAATTCTGTCGTTCAATGCCTGCACATGGTCCATAGACAGTAGATAATTTCCACGAGTCATTGTTTTGTCTGGATGTGAATTTGACAGTGATCATATATTGATTTTTATCAATGAGAGTTCCTTGGAATTCACTGCTACACCAACCCATTAAAATCCCTCCTGAGTTGCCGATTGATGGCACAAATTCAAATGAATCAAATGATTTTGGAGCCAGCCGTGACAAAAAAATCTATCTATCTCTGGTCTTTTTGTTTCTTGAATATAAATAATTTCACAATCTGATGAACTGATTTTTTCCATGACTGCGTTACATTTATCAGATGAGGGGAGACCCCTGATGTTCCAGTTTGAAATTTTCCAGTATCTCGTCTTTTGTGAAGCCATGATTCAGTAGTAGATGGTATAATCATATAGCATGGAAATTAAATGGCCATCCTCGACCCCAACGGTGTGGCGACCGCCCTGGCGACAGCGTCGCCGAAAATATCCAAGAAGTCCGGTGAGTCCCCCACTCCCCCCCCCCCCCACCCAACTAACCGTTGTGAGTGCTTGCACACCTCCTGCAACCTACTCCCCATACCCCACAGCCGCAAACAAGTTCCCAGCAGTGAGTGAGAGGAAGAGCCCTCACCGATGCACGGTCGAGTCAGAGGAACAAGTCATCTGGGAGTCCGAAGATGAAGTGGAAGCAGGGGGAGCGGCAGATCCTCCCAAGGCCTGGAAGATACTCGAAATCTGGCCTTCGGTACCTCCAGATCTGGATCAGTCCCGTCTAGAGATCTCGTCTGAAAGGTCAGGTCTGGGGGGTTCTTTAGAAGAGGGAGGAAAGGCAGCTGAGTTCAAGGCCAAAGGGAGTGACCAAGCTCAAAGGAAGGCTCCTAGAATCCTGCAAAGAGATTCGGTGGCTGGGCCTAAGCTGCACTCGATGGTGATGCTGCCCGAAGGAGCAGTCTGCCAAAAGGAGTCGTCAGTGCTTACATTGCCCACGAAGAAGGCTGCTGATGATGCCCGCCCCCAGCATTGTGCGGTTGCAGCTTCAAATCGCCTTGGAGCAAAAGTTACCTTGTTATACAAAAATGCTCTGACGCAAGATCGTGGTGAAAGGTACCAGCATTTCCCACCCGTAGGAGGCCATCCCCCTCGGGCGAACTGGAGCTCGAGGTCATACCGCAGGGCCTCAGTTACACAGGGCTCGAGTTGTACCGCCATGGAAGAGATGTGTCATGGAATGCTGTGGACCCAGGGCTCAAGACTGATGGAGTTGGAAGAGGGATGGCAGCCGGTGCAGAGAAGGCGTACAAGAAGAACCACTGTGCAGAGATCACGCGAAGCTCCAACGCAAGCTTTTGAG
This sequence comes from Tuctoria greenei, assembly GCA_036927565.1. Taxonomy (NCBI): domain Eukaryota; kingdom Viridiplantae; phylum Streptophyta; class Magnoliopsida; order Poales; family Poaceae; genus Tuctoria; species Tuctoria greenei. Next base: position 155,604,330 of record JAYESD010000005.1, on the reverse strand, counting down.
CCTAGACGAGCTACCTATTTAAGGAGGATGAGGGGGAAGTGCTTCAATTGCCTCGCTCCAGACCACAAAATTGTAGATTGCAGAGACCCAAAGAAGTGTTGGAGATGCTTACACCCAGGGCATATCTCATCTAGATGTTCAGCTCCTCGCCGTAAGACTCCTGCCCCAAAAGTTGTATCCAACCACAACCACATCCAATTGCACCCAGAGAGGAAGACAGGGATGGCGGGCCTGAGGCTGCATGCTCGACCGGAGGTGGAATGGTCCAACAATCCAATGTCGGAAGAGATCCAGGGGAGGATTGACTTTTTCCAGTCACGCTCTCTGTTGGTGTGGCTGGGGCGCAATCGCCCAGTGACTGAACCTGGACATGCTGTGGCTGCTTTTGACAGACATTTTGGCATGGAGCCTGACCTGATCCATGTCGCCAGGCATAATCCAGAGGATTTTTTAGAGACTTTTACCAGGAGGGAGGATTACCAAGCTATGGAAGGGATACACTACCTCAACAGTGGGGGACGGCAGTTCCGGCTGAGGAACTGGACGCCGGAACAGAGAGCTAGCAGGGAGGGTACCAGGTTCTATGTCAAGTTGTGTCTCGAGAACCTGCCACTCTATTTGTGGACTGAGCACTTTGTCGCATGGATGCTGAGCAGATCTTGCTGCTTTCATGTTGCTAAGGCTGAGAGTAGGAGGAGAGCGGTTACTACGGGCTACGTCTGCTGGGCCTTTACGGCTAATCCAAGCCGTATTCCAAAGCTTCTGCAGGTGACTGTCACTGATGAAGACCTCAACTTAGGGGTTCAGCCGGAGCCGAGGGCACCCAGGATGGGAAACACTTATGACATTCTGGTGCACATGCAGTTGGTGCTGGACCTCCAGCATCCAGAGCCGGATGGGCGCCCACGGGAGACCTTGATCCCATGGGCCTTTGGCAGAGCTGACGTTGCATGCAGAACATGGGGAGGAGATCACTCTAGGTCCGCAGCTGCAACAAGCCACTCTGGAGGAGCACATGAGACCCCGCCCCCCCCCTTCGCAAGTCCTGTAGTGCGGCCTTGTGGGAGGAGCGTCCCTTCAGAAGGGATGATGAAGATGACCAAGATCAGGACCAAAGAAGCTTTGTTGAAGTGCCTCGACGTCATACACTGCTGCAGAGGCTTCGCGGGCTGGGCGATGGTGGTAGGGGGCGTGACAGGTCACCCCAACGTTGCCATGGGGAGGGAGGCTCAAGGTATGGAAGGAGGCAGGAGGCCAGAGACAGGTCGTTGAGCCCGGACCTTCGCAGGTCTCGGGACCGCTCTCTGGATAGGCTCCTGCATCACTTCAGCAAGTTTGCGGTGAAGGAGGTCAAGAAGAATCTGAAGCTGGAGGCAACTGCAGCTAAGTGCAAAAAGGCCGCCCCGTTCAAACTTAATCCCGATGATGATGCACCGGCTCCTAACATTGCAGGGGGGTACCATGGGGGCGGGTGATCCACTGCTGTTATGTCCAGTGGTTCAACCCTCTCTGGAGAAGCTTGAAGACCCAATGCTGGAGGAAGAATATGTCTCTCTGAAGATGCAGAAGCCGCAGATTTCATCATTGCCTGTTGGCTTTGATGCAGGTATGGAAAAGGGTAAAATGAGGCAGAGATGAGTCTGGGGGCTATGAGGGAGAACGTGGTCCCGTGAGAAGGACCCCAGCAGGTGCACGAAACAGATAAGTTGCCTGATGCTGATCCCGAAGGGCAGCTGAACTCTTTCATGAAGAAGCTAGCATGCACTCTGCCAGGACCAATTCTTGCCACTCCCATAGTCCAGAAGATCAAGACAAGTAAGAAACCAAAATTTGAGGAAAAGAGCACCAGGAAAAGTGGAAGGCTGGCAGACAAGTTCAAGGTGACTGGCAAGAAGACGATGGAACAGAAGGCCCATGAGGTGCTAGTCAAGAAAATGGGTCAAGTATCCAAGAAAGGAGGGGAAGGCGAAAAGGCTGAAGTGAAGCTAGCCAAGATCTTTCAGGAGCCACTGACAAATGAAGCAATGAAAGCCATGGAGGATCTGTTGGTGGCAATGAATATTGATGCAAACAAGGGCTGCTCGGGAAGGAGCAGACCAAAGAAGGCAATGTGAGGCAAGGACTAGGAAGTTGAGTTCGCCGGTGGTTATGTTAACCATGATGTGTTATGTTATTTTCAGATTAGTGCGGGGCTTCTTCAGTGGGTTTGAAGTGACCGCTTACCTTGTGTCTGGACAGCAACCATATGGCAGTTGTCTTCAGTGTGGGTTGTGGCCCTTGTGTGTGCTGTCGTCTATGTGTGCTATGTGTGCTGCTAGCAGTGTTTGGGTGCCATGGGATCTGTCCTGGTGCCCCACTAGTGTACTGGTGTTGAGGTTAAGTGTTTGTGCTTTGTGTGTTCTATCGCCAAGCTCCACACTTCAATACACCATCAGCAGGTACAAAAATACTTATGGGTAATCTCATCCTCTTAAATTGGAATGTAAGGGGCATCGACAGCAAAGCCAAGAAGCTAGCAATCAGAAACTTAGTACAGGACACGAAGGCCACAGTGGTATGCCTATAAGAAACAAAGATGCAACTCATAGATGAATGGACAGTGGCAGAAATGTTAGGAGGTAGCTTCACTGAAAATTACTCATTCCTACCAGCCAATGGAACAAGGGGGGGGGGGGGGAATTCTTCTTGCGGCACATTACCAATTCATGTTGTCGATCTGCACAGAGCGCACTTTGTCAGTGTTGATAAAGAACCTAGAGGGTGTCAGTGAGTGGACTTTGACTGGCGTCTACGGGTCGCAATCAAATCAAGAAAAATTGTTTTTTCCTGGAAGAACTGGAAAACCTCAGATTCCACAATGGGGTAGAGGAAAACTTAGTCGCAGGTGACTTCAATCTTATATACCGGGCTGAAGACAAGAATAACGGTAGAATTAACAGAGGTCTAATGGACAAGTTTCGAGAAACTATAAACCACCACCAATGGAGAGAAATAAAACTCCACGGAAGGAAATTTACGTGGAGCAACGACCAAGTAAACCCGGTCATGACTAAAATTGACAGAGTATTCTGCTCTAGTGGGTGGGAAGAGTGCTTTCCTCTGGCACACTTGCAGGCCATGCCATCTTTATTGTCAGATCATTGCCCGATGGTACTGAGTGGAAACACACAACAAAGGAGATTTACTGGTTTCAGATTTGAGAGCTTTTGGATACATATGCCAAACTTTCTTAATGTAGTACAACAAGCCTGGAAAAACCAGTTTGGGACACAAACCCCATGAGGAGACTTCATACAAAAATGTGTCGCACGGTGAAGGCTCTGAAAAAATGGAATAAAGAGAATATTGGGAACATCAAGCTACAGCTGCTGATAGCAAAAGAAATAATAGGTGCTCTAGATGTAGTACAAGAAGAAATAAACCTCACTGAAGAAGAGAGAGGGTTCAAACAGAGAGTACAACTAAAACTGCAGGGTCTATTGCTCATTGAAAAAAATTAAGGCTAAACAAAGGTCGATGCTGACTAATATAGAAACGGCAGATGCTAACACCAAGCTTTTCTTCCTAAGGGCAAATGGAAGAAAACGAAAGAAGCATATCCAGGCTTTGCAAAATGGCTCGGGGTTCCTGTTGAAACATGAAGACAAGGAGGAACCTATTTTCAGCACCTTACAGAGCACTTTGGACAGCCGGCGCCAGCACAAGAAACCCTCGACTAGGAGGAGATCAATGTCACTAGCCATCAGCTTCAGGACCTTGAGCAGAATATTAGTGAAGAGGAGGCTAAAAGGGCAATCTTTGATATGCCTAAGGACAAAGCCCCAGGTCCGGACGGATTCGACCACTACAGAAAACCCGACGATTTGCAACGGCCAGAGCCGTCGCAAATAAGCAATTTGCGACGGCTTTTCTTATTTGCGACGGTTTTTGGCCGCCGCAAATAAGTCATCGCAATTAAGGTTATTTGTGACGGCCACCATCGCAAATAATCTTAATTGCGACGGCTAGCAGCGGCCGTCGCAAGTTACTGCCGTGGGCCGGTGGGCCCCGCGACAGTATTTGCGACAGCCGGGCCGTCGCAATTAAAGCTTATTTACGACGGTCGGGCCGTCGCAAATAGAGGCACTTATTTGCGATGGCCTGGCCGTAGCAAATAAGTTCAGCCGGCATTGCCCACGTGTCCTCCCCCGGGACCCATACTGCTATTTGCGATTGCCTAGCCGTCGCAATTAATCTTTATTTGCGACGGCCAGGCCGTCGCAAATAGCAGTGGCTTAATTGTGACGGCCCGGAACCTTATTTGCGACGGTACTGTATAAAAAGCCGTCGCAAATAAGGTTTTTTTATTTTTTAAAAAAAAACTAAAAATACTAACCGGCTCGATGGCCAGAATCACAAAACAGGCAATATTCATCACAACAAATCACAAACAGTTTCAAAACACATCACACACATCGTCCAAACATTGCATCAACATCAACAAACTAAACATGGGCTCACTCGCCCGTCTGACCTCCGTATCCACCTCCAGAGCCACCTCCGAAGTCGAAGTCGTCGTCGCGCCTCATTCCAGGTGGCGGTGGCGACGGTGACGGCGTTTGTGCAGCCGTCGCGGATCCCTACAATTAATGAAACTTAGAGTTAGAATATAAATGCATCAACATCTCTCTCCCTCCCTTCCTCTCCCTCTATCTTCATCTAGACCCCCCTCTCTTCCTCTCTCTTTTCATTTCTCTCTTTCTCTCTCACTGTATCATTCTCTCTCACTCTATCCCTCTATTGCTATCCTTTTCCCTCTATCTTCCTCCCTCTATCTCCATCTACATCTTCCTCCCTCTATCTTTCCCTCTCTCTATCTCCATCTATATCTTACTCTATCTCTTCATTCCCCTCCTACTCTATCTATCTTTCACTCTTTCTTCTGTCTCTCTCTTTCTCCTCTCTTTCTTTCTTCTATCTCGATCCTTTTCTTCTATCTAACTATCTCCCTCTTTCTTCTATCTCAATCTTTTTACGCTGAATAAGAAGGATTACATAGAAAATTACCTGACCCGCAGAAGAAGGATCGTCTGGAAGGACCGGTGGTAGTACCGGTAGCTGGATCCCCAGACCTTGTGCCCGAGCCATGGCATGTCATTGCAAACATTAAATGCTATCTATTAGTAAGTAATTTACGCTGAATTAATGAGAACTTTAGTTTTTATTTGGTTACCTCCATTGCTTACCGCATCTGCGCCAACGCTGCTACCTAGGTTTGGATCGTGGCCTCCATCGCGATCCTTTGGCGTTCCGACTCCTCCTGTCGCCTAAAGAGGGACTGCATCTCAATGTCCCTCTGCGAGGCACGACGACAAGTCATGCCTACCGAAGAAGCCTGCGTGGAGCTTCCTCTCGCAGGTCTCCCTACCCTCGAGTCGACAACTCCGTCGAATATGTCGAGCCTATAAAGAAGAGAGTCAGTAATATGAAATTGAAATATCTTGAATACTTTGAATTGAAAATGATAAAATGACTTGTAAACTCACCTTCTGTGTGCTTTTCCACCACCGCTTGCATATGCGGCTTGAGGATCGATTGGTTGACGTTCCCAATCGAAATCCTCGCTGTGTATCTTCCTAGCCTCCTCCCCATACTTAGCCTGCAAAACAAAAAAACCATGTAAGTTCAATGATCTATATAGTTATATTTAATATGAATGATTTCTAAACTTATCAATCGCTCAGCTGCAGCCTGACTGCACCCCGTCGGCTGAGAAGGGTCCCTGTGACCTCTCTTCCAGATCTTAGCAGGGGTCGGCGGCACCCCCGTCTCGCGCTCCTGTCAATACGTGTTAGTACGAACAATATATTATGAATATATAAACATAAGTTACACATATTTACCATGTGTTTAGCTAAACGCAAGTGGTTATCTTGCCCATGCCTACTCTTCCCCTCGACCCCTCTACAGTATCGAGCCTTCTCGGACTTAGCTTTAAACTCATCTCTAGTCCAGTAGCAACAAAGGGCCCGAAATGCATCGGTCCGACCCTGCAACCAGCTCACGTGGCCCTGCACATAGTTGGAAGTTGTTAAAAATACCATCGGGGAAATTATCAAAAAAAATACTTACTACACTCCATGACCTGCGCGTACTCCTCCGTCAGGTGCATCTCGCTCGCTTGCCAGAAGTGTAGCACATGCTGATGGTTCGCCTTCAAGTGCTCATTAATAATTTTAACATGTGTGTTCGACAAAGCTTGTCGAAGCACCTTGGCAGCGTTGTAGTGAAACACTCGCCTCGCATCCTCAAACTGGCGATGGTCGTTCGGGTCCTCTAAAGTATATCTTGCCTGCAATAAAGAATATATTGAAGAGATGTTCACTAAAAGAGTTTAAGAGTTGAAACTTAGAAACTTTTTTTAACATACTTACTATAAAATCGGCCCATACGGCCTTCTGAAGGTTGTCGTGCTCCTGATGATGGACGCATGCGTAGTCCTCCCACGAAAGAGCAGGCACCCCGTCGATGACCCCGGGATAGTGCAAACGCACTAAGGACCCGAGGACACCGTTCACCGGTCTGTCGTGTCTCTCACCGGTGAAAGACGTGTTTCCCAAACCCTGCAAGATATATATTGATTGATTACTTAATTAACCAAAAGAAACTAAAATTGAACACTATAAATTTTAGTACCTGTCTCCGATTGGATGAATCACGATCCTCTCTGAAGGGACCGCAGGAGAACTGACAAAGTGAGTCCTCCTCGTCCTCCGCGTCTGCTGGGGTGCCACGTCAGGTGTCCCGGATGGCTCCTCACCACCCGAGTCAAAAGCCTCAGGAACAGAAGGATCGCCAGCCGGGGGCTGGCTGGCCGAGGGCTGGCTCGCCGAGGGCTGGCTCGCCGAGGGTTGGCTGGCCGAGGGCTGGCTCACCGAAGGGTAGCCACGGTCAACTGGCGCCGCAGCCTCTGAGTCAGCTAGTGAGGACTACAACATTCAAATGATTCATAAGTAAGTTTAATGTGAAATTGAATTTAAAGAATTTGTCAAAAACGAGTGAAATTTACCTGTGATGAAGCTCTAGAATTGGTCTGAACGTGCCCCAGCAGCTGAGAGCGTCTGCTGCCAGTCAACGAGGCACCAACGAAAGCGTCCTCAGGTCTAGAGGGGTAGAACCCCCTCGTCGGCAGCACCTTCTTACCCTTCTTTGACGCCATCCTGTTTTAATTAGATAATCAGTAAATATGCAAATAAAATATACAAAGTTCATGTTACTATCTTCTAGAAAACATTACTTGTAGTCACTTTCAAAATTCATCAACATCATTGTCATGTGCCTGTGCCCTACTCCTTAAACCAGCCCAACGATCTTCCATCGTGGTCTGTTCTAATTTTCGTTTTCGCATATCATCTGCCTCTACATCTTCAACGTCTTCAACATCTCCAACTAATTGCTCGAGTCCTGCACCAAGCTCGACGATAAAAGTGTTTGGCAACTCTTCTTCTTGGTACACTTCTTCAACGTCTTCGCTATCATGGTAACCATCATCCCCAGGAGTATATAGCCGCTCACGATGATTCACCTTATATACTACCCACCAAGCACTGAGCTTCTTGCATGGATAAGGTAGATAATACACTTGTTCAACTTGATGTGCAAGAACAAATGTATCGTAACCTCGTAGTCGGTCCTTATGTTTCACTTCCACCATTCCAAATTGGTTTTCTCGAGTTCCATGAGTGCGATCAAACCAGTCATAGTCAAAGAAGACAACTCGAAGGGTTTTATTTCCGGTAAAAGTAAATTCAAGTATTTTGTTAATGATTCCATAATAATCGTAATTCCCTTGAGTGTCAATTGCTCTCGTCACAACACCGGAATTTGATGTTGCCGCGAGAGGACGAAGAGCTTCAAAATGAGTTGTACGGAATCGGAAGCCATTTACGTCATATCGACCATAGCTTCTAACATTCACCAATCCATAAGATAGCTGCCGCAAATCTTCATGGACATTGTGAGTCCGACACTATCATAAATGATCGTGAGTTAAAATAATACTTCTTTAATAATAGTAATTTATAATATATAGAAGACGAGAGAATATTACATAATCTTGAAACCAGGATAGGAAACTCTGCCCCCCATTTATTCCTTCTTTTCGCATCGCTTCTACTTGTTTGGCCGTAGGTTGATGCCTATGTGGCCAACATTGTCTGTGGAACTCGCTGAACATGAAAAACATCTTTTAGAGTACATCTGTAGCAAAATATGTCAATTAGCATAAATGTAGGACAAACACTTACTCGAAGTATTCCTGCATGCCTTCTATATTTGCGTACATGTAGAGTAAAGCAACAGTCCTTTCATGTTCCGATAGCACGTAGGTCGTGTAGCTACCAACGGTGGTGCCTCTCGTTTGAAAAATGGAAAGGTCGCTTAGAGGGGGTGTTTCGTCCACATTGTACCGCATCGCCGAAGTATTGATATTGTTTTCTTCTGCAAAGTAGACACTTGAAAAGTATCCTACTTCCTTAAGAGCATATGCTTCAGCGATGCACCCTTCCACCCTTGCTCTGTTGCCAACCATTGGTTTCAGATATCGTAGCGCTCTTTCAATGTGATACATCCACCTATATTGCACAGGACCGCCAACTTTTGCTTCGAATGGAAGATGGATAAGCAGATGTCGCATTGGATTGAAGAAACCCAGGTGGAAATTTTTTTCCATCTTACATAGAAGTATGGGTATCTCCTTCTCTAACTTATCCATCATCTCGATCTTTATTTCTTTAGCACAAAGTTGTCTATAGAAATAGCTGAGCTCGGCTAAAACCTTCCACACTGCATCATCTAGATAGCCTCGAAACATAACAGGTAAGAGTCTTTCCATTATAATGTGATAATCATGACTCTTCAACCCAGTGAGGTTTCCTGTGTTAACATTTAGGGCTCGTTCCAGGCTAGCTGCGTAACCATCTGGGAATTTCAAAGTTTTCATCCATTTCATAACTTCTTTCTTTTCTTTCGATCGAAGACAGAAAGAAGCACGTGGCTTTCCACCACTTTCAGAGATTTCAAGAGTTGGACAGTGACAAATGTCTGCCAAATCTAGTCTAGCTTTATAATTGTCTTTTGTTTTGCCAGGCATATCCATGCAAGTGCTTATGATACTTTCGCTCATGTTACGCTCCTGATTCATGACATCAATGTTGTGCGTTAGAATCAACGACTTCACATACGGTAGCTCCAAAAGTCCACATATGTGAGTCCAATTGTGTTTCTCTCCATAACCTACAAAATATCCAGGGCGACCTTTATCAGGCTGTAAGACCTATGTGTGTTGAATACATTAGCTTGTAGTGAATACACTTGGCTTTGATGATAAAAGTTTTTAATATCACCAAAACACCTTTTTATCAAGGTCCGACTCTAGCTCCGAGCTATAGCAAGATCCGACCATAGGTCCGACTTGTTTTGGGTAGCTCCGGCTACGTTAGATGCTAGGTCCGGCTTCTTGGTAAGGTCCGACTAGCTTTGGTTAGCTCCGGTGAGCTTTATCTTTAGCTCCGGCATGTATTTGATAGCTCCGGTATATACTTGATAGCTCCGGCATGCTTTTGCTAAGCTCCGACGTACTTTGTCTAGCTCCGGTTTTGGGTTGACTAGTTTTGACTAGTTTTTGGTAAGCTCCGGTGCTAGGATCTACTAGTTTTGGTAAGCTCCGGCGCTAGGTTCTACTAGCTTTTGTTAGCTCCGGCTCAAGCTCCGGTTTGCTCTGGCAAGGTCCAGAACTTGACCTAAGTGCTTCTGCTTTTCATTTGCAATGTTTCATATTTGCTTTGCATTGTTGGAAAGATTGCTTAGTATTCATTTGCTAAGCTTTTGGTGCATTTTGGTTGATATGGATGATATTGTGTTACTGTGGTTTTGCAACATGCTTATGTGAGGTTCTCACATAAGGTGTTGTGTTCGGAACTAACTTGAGTCAAGTCGAGGACTTGGGCTCGTATGGATTGGTTGTTTATTCATGTGCAGGTGTTGCTTGAGTTCAATTCATGGCTGGTGACGGGATCCATTGGACTAGTCTCAGGAGGAGATGAGGTTCCAACAACCAAGTTCGGGAGGAATTGTGGTTGAGCGGGTCAGGACGTTGCGCAGGATGATTGAATCAAGGGCGGTGCATATGAAGGTTGAAAGAAGGTGTTCTCACGTATGCATGAGGTGCATGACGTGGCAATATGCTTCTAGAGACGGATTATGGAAGGAAGATCTGATCGGAAGGATCGGATCGTATCGGTTGAAGACTTAGGTTGCTAGCTGAGTCGGTTATGGCTCGGTATGGAAATATCGAGTTGGTTATGTTAAGATTTCGTGTGGGTCACAAATTTAGGTTGTTTAGGAATGTGGGATACGTTCCTAAGGTGTTTGGAAGTCTTAAGATTGCTTCTATCTGCGTATAGAAGAGTCCTAAGCAGTTATGGAAAGTTCCGATTGTGATCGGATTAGGATTGGAGTCCTAGTTGAGATTGGGATGGCCTAAGGGCTGGTTATATAAGCGAGGGAAGGTGGGTATGTTCCTCTTGTGTTCTATTGAATAAAATTCGTAGTTTGAAGGAACTTTTGTGCCTTGTTCGTCCGACTTGTTCCAGGCAAGTTTTACTCGTCGAGTTTCTGGACAGCACTACCTTTCGTCAGTGGTTTTATCATAACTCGAGTTTTACATATCCAATTGACGTGATTCTTTCTGGGTTGTCTTCACAACTTGATTGTCTATCATCTGTCAAAATTTCACGGTCATTGGATTTGTGGTTTCTGAGCTACACGAGTTTCTTTGCAGCATTCCAGAAACTGTTTTTCTCGGGTAGGTCAGATTGACCATAGTCTGATCTTTCGATCATAACTTGAGTTTTTCTCAACGGATTTGAGTAATTCTTTTTGATTTGTCTTCGTGACTTGATTCTCTATGATATATATCACTTTTGTCACGGTGAAACATGTTTAGATTAGTCTCATACACGATTTATTTAACAGATCGTTTTTCTGCCGAAAGGGTTTGGGGTTTTATTGTTTCCGCTGCGTAAGATTTTTAAATCTACCATTCACCCCCCCCTCTGGTAGCTTTTCACGTGCTCTTTGATCCTACAATTGGTATCAGAGCCACGGTGCTCTAATCTTTGTGATTTGCACGTGTTTTTGACTAATCATCATGGAGAAGTACTCCGCCAAACCTTGTGTGTTTGCTGGTATTGATTTTCAGGTTTGGAAGGCACGCATGGAGACCTTCATCCAGGCGCAAGGCTTCGCAATATGGGAAAAGGTGTACAAACCTTATGAAGTCCCGCCTAACGATCAATTTACGGCTATGAATCTCCGGGACATCGACAACAACAACAAAGCACGAAACTTGATCATCCAAGGACTCACTCAAAGCGACTTTGATCGTGTCGCACACCTTCGATCAGCATACGATGTTTGGAGCGCTCTCTGTGATTACCATGAAGGCTCAAACACAATCAAAGAGGTAAAACAAGATATATTCAAAAAGGAATATATGCGTTTTGAGATGCAACCTGGTGAGTCTATCGATGACCTCTTTGCTCATTTCAATAAAATTCTCAGCAACTTGCGTAGTGTGAATGTTAATTTTTTAGATGCTGAAAATGCTAGACAACTCCTTAGTGCATTAGACATGTCAATTTGGGAGATGAAAGTAACGTCTATACGTGAATCAACTGTCATGAGTTCTCTTACATTAGATGTACTCTATTCTAAACTAAAAACACATGAAATTGACATCCTAGCACGTAAGAACCCAAACAAGTCTATTGCATTTGTCTCACAACGTGATATGTCTAGCTCCAGCCAATCATCATCTTGCAATACTCTTGCTTTGTTTCCTCGCTAACCCTGGAACAGATCGAAGAATTTCCAGAAGAGGAGTTGGCACTCATCTCTACTAGATTCTCAAAAGCATTGCAAAATGTGAGAACTAGAAGGAGAGGAAGCTTCGGACCTCAACGCTGTTTTGAATGTGGTAAAATAGGACACTTTCGTACAGAATGCCCTAACCTTTCAGGTCCGACCACCCGGGAAGAAAAACAAAGCAAGGTCCGGACCTCCTCTGGAAACTCCAACAAGAAGAAGAAGGGTACCATAGGACACAAGATGATTAACAGCTTCATCACCGCACTTCAAGAACTTAGTTCAAGTGATGTAGACTTTGAAAATGATGAAGATGATGACGATCTGGCCAACTTATGCTTCATGGCGGGCAAAACAAGATCAAGATCAAGTCAGGAGGATGCAGAACACAGCAGTGAAGACGATGAGGTATGTTCTACCTGCAATGAAATGTGTGATGCTATTTCTCGTGCAACTATTATTGTCAAGAAAAAGGACAAAAAGCTTAGGGATAATGCTGCTAAAATTGAATCACTAGAATCTGAAATTAACCATTTAAAAACTTTGATTCCTAGTGATGATGCATGTCCCTCATGTGACTTAATCTATGAACAATTGTCCACATTAAGAAGTGCACACTCCTCCACTCTAGATAGACTTGATGAAGAAATTAAAAAGAACAAAGAGCTTGCTGCACTTAATGATAAAAACTTGAAAGATGCTAGCTGTTCTACAATTGACTTGCATTGTTCTACTTGTGATGATCTTGATAAGAAACTACAGGATGCTATGAATGAAATTTCTATATTGAACAATGCTTTACGTTCTCATGAAGTTAAATTTTGTTCCAATTGCAAATTAAAAGGAAAAACTTCATGTGAAAATTGCCTTGATCTGTCCAATAAACTTGATGACATGCATAGGGGACATTAGATCGATTTTGTAATGGGAATAAGAACCTAAACTTGCTGCTGAATTCTTCCAAGTCTTGCAATAATAAAACTGGTTTGGGTTTTGATTCTCATGCTCATGCTAAGGCACATCCACCTAAAATTGTAAATTCATTAGGAAGTGGTTTGATTCAAACAGTTCCTAAACAAAAAGGAGTGGTTTTCAAATCTGCAGGAGTGTTGCCTCATTCAGTTTCAAATAAAAATATTGCTTGCTCATCTAGACATGAACACAAAGTTAAATTTCATTGTACCTTCTGTGGTAGAGATGGTCATGTCATAGATTTTTGTTATAGACTAGCTAAACAACAGAAAAAGGAAAGAAAAATTACTAGATCTTATAACTTTCATGCAATTAGAAAAACACAACCTGCTTTAGTGAGTCAGAAATTTGAAAAGGTAGCTTCCGGACCTTCTGGTAAGAAATCCGCAAAAGCAGCTCCGATAGTTCCGATAGCTCCGAGAGCTCCCGGACCTTCTGTTGTTTACTTTGGAACTTCAGCTTTTATTTCTGGAGCTTCAGCCTTGTCTTTTGGAACTGCTGCTTTTACCTCCGGAGCTACTGGTTCTTGTGCTAAAAGAGTTAAGAATAGAAAACCTCAAACTTCGACTCATAAACCTGTTGTTTTATCTCAGCTTTCGCGTGTTTTTCCTACTGCACGTTGTGTGACTCAGTACTGGATACCTAAATGCCTTTTGACTAACCCCAGTATTGAGTCATCGAGGTATTGTGCTTCTATGTAGGTTACACGTTTGAGGAAGGAGAATATTTGGATTGTGGATTCAGGTTGCTCACGCCACATGACCGGTAACAAAGATTGGTTCTCCTCCCTCTCTTTTGTGTCACGTGTAGAGAATGTTACTTTTGCCGATAATTCTTCAACTCCTTTAATTGCTAAGGGTTCGGTTAAAGTAAATGATCACTACACTTTGAAAAATGTGACACTTGTCAAAAATTTGAAATACAACTTGCTTTCTGTTTCACAATTGCTAGATGAAAATCTAGAAATTATTTTCAATAAAAACTGCTGCAAAGTTGTAGGTTCAAACAGTGAGCTTATTTTTAACATGTCTTGGTTTGGAAGAGTTTTTATAGCTGATTTTGATATGTCTTCCTCTAAGCATAGGTGTCTAGTTGCTAATGATTCAAAGGACTTATATTTTTGGCATCGTAGACATGGTCACGTAGGCTTTGATCACCTAACGCATGTTAGTGCTCTTGATCGCATACGTGGGCTGCCTAAGCTTAAAGGGGACAAAGAAATTGTGTGCTCTTCTTGTAGACATGCTAAGATGGTTGCAGGTTCACATACTCCTCTCACAATGATCATGACAACTGAACCATGTCAACTTTTGCATCTTGACACCGTAGGACCTTCACGTGTTCAATCCTTTGGAGGTAAATGGTATGTTCTTGTTATCATTGATGATTATTCTAGATACTCTTGGATTTACTTTATGGCGTCTAAGAATGAAGTTTTTAGTCACTTTAGAACTTTATTTCTTAGATTATCAATTGATCACCCAGGATCATTAAAAGCAATTAGAAGTGATAATGGAACTAAATTTAAAAATCAATCTTTTGATCACTTTTGTGCTGAAAATAGAATAGATCATCAATTCTCTTCACCATATGTACCTCAACAAAACGGTGTTGTAGAAAGAAAGAACAGAACCTTAGTTGAGATGGCTAGGACTATGCTTGATGAATATCAAATTCCTAGGAAATTTTGGGCTGATGCGTTAGCAACCGCTTGTTATGTCTCAAATCGTGTTTTCTTGCGTGCTAAGCTAGGTAAAACACCATATGAGCTTCGGTTTGGACATAGGCCTAGTGTTACACACTTTCGGGTATTTGGTTGCAAATGCTTTGTTAAGAAACATGGTAATCTTGATAAGTTTGAACCTCGATCCATTGATGGCATGTTTCTTGGTTATCCATCTCATACTAGAGGCTACCGTGTGCTTTTACTTGACACTAACAAAATTGTGGAGACTTGTGAAGTGTCTTTTGATGAAGCTAGCCCAGGTACTAGCTCCGGTGTTGCAGGACCAGATCCGTATCCTCAGGGGGAGGGTATTTTTGAAGATGAAGAAGAGCCGGTGATACTGCCTGGTAGTTCTGAAGTTGACACGTGTCCAGCTTCGGACATTGAACAAGCTCCGGCTATCACCTATGTTGGTCCTGATCATCCACAAGTCACAAGCTCATCAATCTACGATGAACCTAATGAAGAAGAAGCTTGTGAGACATCTGTTCCCCTATGTTTTTACAAAGATCATCCCCCACAACAGATTATTGGAAGCTTGCACGAACGAGTCACACGGTCCAGGTTTTGCGATCCAAACTCTCATGCTCATTCTGCTTTTGTTGCTTCTTTTGAACCGAAAGATATATCACACGCACTCACTAATGAATCTTGGTTATTGCCATGCAAGAAGAGTTAGAAAATTTTGAAAGAAATAATGTTTGGAAACTTGTACCTCCACCTCAAGGTCACACTTTAATTGGAACTAAATGGGTATTTAAAAATAAACAAAGTGAGGATGGGGTTGTGGTTAGGAATAAGGCTAGGTTGGTTGCTCAAGGTTTCACTCAAGTTGAAGGTCTAGATTTTGATGAAACTTTTGCTCCTGTCGCTAGATTAGAAGCCATAAGAATTTTGTTAGCTTTTGCAGCATCTAAAGTTTTTAAGCTATATCAACTGGATGTTAAAAGTGTTTTTCTTAATGTCTACATAGATGAGGAGGTTTATGTCAAACAACCACCAGGTTTTGAAAATCTAGATTTTCCTAATCATGTTTACAAACTGTCCAAAGCCTTATACGGTCTCAAACAAGCCCCTAGAGCATGGTATGATAGGTTAAAAACATTCTTACTTCAAAATGGGTTTACCATGGGCAAGATTGATAGAACTCTTTTTGTGCTTAAACATGGCAATGACTCATTATCCGTTCAAGCGTATGTGGATGATATTATCTTTGGTTGTGCTTCTCATGATCCTGTGTCCAAGTTTTCAGCAATGATGAGTTCCGAATTTGAAATGAGTATGATGGGTGAACTCACTTACTTTTTGGGGCTGCAAAGCAAGCAAACCAAGGAGGGTACCTTTGTGCATCAAACGAAGTATACCAAAGACCTCCTAAGGCGCCTCAACATGGACAAAAGCAAGCCTCTTCGGACACCAATGGGAACAGCAACAACACTTGAACTTGATGAAGATGGTGAATCCGTGGATCAAAAAGAATATAGAAGCATGATCGGATCACTTTTGTACCTCACGGCATCAAGACCGGACATACAATTCAGCGTATGTCTTTGTGCACGGTTTCAAGCTTCCCCACATGTTTCACATCGTCAAGCCGTCAAAAGGATTCTCAGGTACTTACATGGAACTTAAGAATTTGGCATTTTTCTTCCTTCTTCCTCAACCGTTACTTTGAAAGCTTTTTCGGATGCTGATTTTGGGGGTTATAGGATTGATAGGAAAAGTACATCCGGTGCTTGTCATTTTCTTGGTAATTCTCTTGTTACTTGGTCCTCTAGAAAACAAAATTCAGTTGCACAATCCACAGTTGAATCTAAATATATAGCTGCTGCTAGTGCTTGCTCACAAATTCTTTGGATTGTTCAAACACTTAAGGACTATGGGGTTGATCTAGATAGTGTTCCACTGTTCTGTGATAACACTAGTGCCATTTGCATTGCCAAAAACCCCGTGCAACATTCTAGAACTAAGCACATTGATATTAGGTATCACTTTCTCCGAGATAACGTTGAAAAAGGAAACATTGTGCTTCACCATGTAGATACCGAACATCAATTGGCTGACATTTTTACAAAACCTTTGGATTTCACTCGTTTTTGTTACATTCGTAGTGAAATAGGGGTTATGCATCCTCATGGCTTAAATTGAGGGGGAGTTTTTGAAACTTGGGAAGTCTATGTGTGAATCTGAAATTAAAATAATATGAGCATAGTATTTCATACATATATGACTTTGTGATTCCTTTTACATGCTTAAAGTTCTTACTACATTACTCATGTTATACATTTTGTAGTTTTTGCCATGTTTAGTAATTGGAATAATTACTTACACTAAATCTGGTCATGGTCGAACTTTCTTGCTGTTTTGAACTTGTTGCATGCTCACAAATGCTTTTAATCATTAAGAATTAATCAAGTAATCAACTCACATGTTGAGTTTTTATGAACAAATATAAATTGAGAAAAGATCAAGAGAATATGCATGCATCGCACTTCTTCTTTTGAGATGGCTTGTCATTGCACTTAGATATGAACTTGGAAGAAATTGTGTATGACTAAAACCATGTCCTTAAGCTTCTGATTGTCAAATGACATAGGCTTGGCTTGGTTGGTTAGAATAAGGCAGATGCGCATATAATCTCTTGCAAATATCATATGGTCTAAATTTATGCTTTGAAAAATGATAAAATGCAGCAACTAGTGTCATGCTTTCAGGTTTTGAAATAGTTAAGTTTGTGAGATCATGACTTGCTTAAATTGAAAAATTACATTTGATCTCTAGCATCGCTTACACTACCTTATGTATTTCATTGATATGATAATGTAAGGTACTTGATAGTATAATTTGGATGAGCTTTGTTTATATGTATATGTTATAATATGCTCATAACAACTAAAGTTGGAGAGAAAATTTGTTTATATGCTCATGACTTGCTAAATACATTGTCAAAGGGGGAGAGATAAGCATGAAGAGAAAGAGAATATGGGCATAAGGAGAGATAATAAAGGGGGAGATATTTTCATTTTCTTCTCTTTTTACTTTTGATTTACAAAGGGGGAGAAATTGTTTTCAAAACCTTTATGTGAATAAGCCAATGTTCGGATTTTAAATGGTGTTGCCAATGCATTCATCAAGGGGGAGATTGTAAGACCTATGTGTGCTGAATACATTGGCTTGTAGTGAATACACTTGGCTTTGATGATAAAAGTTTTTAATATCACCAAAACACCTTTTTATCAAGGTCCGACTCTAGCTTCGAGCTATAGCAAGGTCCGACCATAGGTCCGACTTGTTTTGGGTAGCTCTGGCTACGTTAGATGCTTGGTCCGGCTTCTTGGTAAGGTCCGACTAGCTTTGGTTAGCTCCGGTGAGCTTTATCTTTAGCTCCGGCATGTCTTTGATAGCTCCGGTATATACTTGATAGCTCCGGCATGCTTTTGCTAAGCTCCGACGTACTTTGTCTAGCTCCGGTTTTGGGTTGACTAGTTTTGACTAGTTTTTAGTAAGCTCCGGTGCTAGGATCTACTAGTTTTGGTAAGCTCCGGCACTAGGTTCTACTAGCTTTTGTTAGCTCCAGCTCAAGCTCCGGGTTGCTCTGGCAAGGTCCGGAACTTGACCTAAGTGCTTCTGCTTTTCATTTGCAATGTTTCGTATTTGCTTTGCATTGTTGGAAAGATTGCTTAGTATTCATTTGCTATGTTTTTGGTGCGTTTTGGTTGATATGGATGATATTGTGTTACTGTGGTTTTGCAACATGCTTATGTGAGGTTCTCACGTAAGGTGTTGTGTTCGGAACTAACTTGAGTCAAGTCGAGGACTTGGGCTCGTATGGATTGGTTGTTTATTCATGTGCAGGTGTTGCTTGAGTTCAAGTCATGGCTGGTGACGGGATCCATTGGACTAGTCTCAGGAGGAGATGAGGTTCCAACAACCAAGTTCGGGAGGAACTGTGGTTGAGCGGGTCAGCAGGTCGCGCAGGATGATTGAATCAAGGGCGATGCATATGAAGGTCGAAGGAAGGTGTTCGCACGTATGCATGAGGTGCATGATGTGGAAATATGCTTCTAGAGATGGATTATGGAAAGAAGATCTGATCGGAAGGATCGGATCATATCAGTTGAAGACTTAGGCTGCTAGCTGAGTCGGTTATGGCTCGGTATGGAAATATCGAGTTGGTTATGTTAGGATTTCATGTGGGTCACGAATTTAGGTTGTTTAGGAACGTGGGATACGTTCCTATGGTGTTTGGAAGTCTTAAGATTGCTTCTATCTGCGTATAGAAGAGTCCTAAGCAGTTATGGAAAGTTCCGATTGTGATCGCATTAGGATTGGAGTCCTAGTTGAGATTGGGATGGCCTAAGGGCTGGTTATATAAGCGAGGGAAGGCCAAAGCTCATTAGAGACGACTTTGGAGCTGTTCCTCTTGTGTTATATTGAATAAAATTCGTAGTTTGAAGGAAATTTTGTGCCTTGTTCGTCCGACATGTTCCAGACAAGTTTTACTCGTCGAGTTTCTGGACAGCACTACCTTTTGTCAGTGGTTTTATCATAACTCGAGTTTTACAGATCCAATTGACGTGATTCTTTCTGGGTTGTCTTCACAACTTGATTGTCTATCATCGTCAAAATTTCACGGTCATTGGATTTGTGGTTTCTGAGCTACACGAGTTTCTTTGCAGCATTCTAGAAACTGTTTTTCTCGGGTAGGTCAGATTGACCATAGTCTGATCTTTCGATCATAACTTGAGTTTTTCTCGACGGATTTGAGTATTCTTTTTGTGTTGTCTTCGTGACTTGATTCTCTCTGATATCTATCACTTTTGTCACGGTGAAACACGTTTAGATTAGTCTCATACACGATTTCTTTAATAGATCATTTTTCTGCCGAAAGGGTTTGGGGTTTTATTGTTTCCGCTGCGTAAGATTTTTAAATCTACCATTCACCCCCCCCCTTTGGTAGCTTTTCACGTGCTCTTCGATCCTACATAGGCACCAGCTTATCCAACATATCAGAAATTTCTAACCCGTTGAGACGCTTTGGTGGTCCTTTAGTGACAACAGTGTTCTTTCGAAAGACATGCCTCTGCTGCCTAAATATATGATTCGAGGGCAGCCAACGTCTGTGACAATCGAAGTAAGATATTTTGCCTCCATGAGTTAGTCGAAAGCAATCCGTGTCTGAAGCACATATCGGACACGTTAGACGACCGTGAGTGCTCCATCCGGAAAACATGTCGTATGCCAGCAAATCATGGACGGACCACAAATAAGCAGCTCGAAGGTTGAATTTCTGCTTCTTGTAACTGTCGTACGCTTTGACTCCTGTCCACAAGACTTTCAATTCTTCGATCAGCAATTTTAACATCACGTTGAGACGTGACCCGGGATGATCAGGTCCAGGTACAATGAGGCTGAGAAACATGAACTTTTTCTTCGTACAAAAAGCAGGTGGTAGGTTGTACGAAATGACAAAGACGGGCCAACATGAGTATGGCGTGGCGTTCGTACTGAACGGTGAGAATCCGTCTGTCGCTAATCCGATGCGAACATTCCTTGCATCATGAGAAAAGTCTGGATTGAAACGGTCTAGCACCTTCCATGCATCACCGTCGGAAGGATGCGTCAAGAATTCTTTGTTCTCACGTTTACCTTCTTTGTGCCATCTCATGTGTCTTGCAGTTCTTTTTGAAAGAAACATCCGCTTCAACCGAGGTGTCACGGGCAAGTAACGAAGCTGCTTATGTGCGACATCTGTCATCACATTATCGCCATCGTCATTAACAACTTCGACATACCTCGATTTACCACATTTCAAGCACATCTTCTCATTGGTGTGCTCTTTCCAGAATAGCATGCAGTTGTCTGGGCACACATCGATTTTCTCATACTTCATACCGAGACCAGATATCTTTATCTTTGAATGATACATATTGGCCGACGCATTGTGAGGTTGTGGAAGGATATCGCAGATCAATTTCATGAGATCATTGTAGCAGTTCATGGAAAAAAAGTACTTGGACTTAATTGCCATAAATCTGGTCAAGAAAGCAAGTACGGTCACAACCGTGTGTTCATGCAACGGCTCTTGTGATTTCTTCAGCTCCTCGAAGAACTTCTCTGCCTCATTTGTAGGAGGATCCTCCGCTTCTAGAGCTTCTAGCATCTCATCCATCCTATCAACCTCTGTTATATCATCATCCTCATCCACTTCGGCTATGACTCGAGAATTAGTCTTGCCGTGAAAGGTCCACACTTCATAATGTGGAGTGAAACTGTTTCGACATAAGTGAAACAAAAGCTCCAATCTTCTCAAAAACCTGGTGTTCCGACATTTTGTACATGGGCACCGCACCATATCTTCCGTCTACAACGAAAATGCTCGATCCAAAAATTGATCTAACTTGATAAACCACTCATCCGAGTGACCACCAGTTCTGCTCTTCCAGCCAGTATACATCCAACTGCGGTCTTCACCCATGTTTGGCTCTGCAGTTTAACACAAAAGAAATTGTCGTTAATGTATTGTTGTGTTATGTCACGGCCCTACAACCTAGGAAGATAGATCCTAAACCCACCCAAGAGTGACCGAGCGGAGCGTGCTCATGATGAGATGCGTGATCCGGATTCGAACGAAATTTCAGAAGCATAACCCCGTTGTTCTCCACTGTACGCCCAAAAATGGTGCAGCAGAGAACAACAGGGTTACGCCACCGAAATCTCGTCCAAATCCGGACCCGCATCTCGTCACAAGTCACGCCCCCTCAGTCACTTGGAGGTTGTCCAAAAAGGGACAATTCCGAACCTGCACATCTCACATGCCAATGGCATGTGAGACGTGCCAATCTGAAACGGGTAATAAATTGCTATAGGTTACGTTGCTCATTTTCATTTTGAGGTCATTTAAGAAAGAGGAAAGAACTAGAGAAAGAGTGAGAGGAAAGTTGGTCTTAGATGACAATTCCACATCCATTTCCACCGTCCACGCAATCGCGGGTCATTGACGTCCTTACCAACCCGTTCGCTTCCATGTCGCCTTGACTACTATAGTCTACATGGCACGATCACACTTATTGCGTGTCGTGCCCTTTCGGGTTGGTCCGAGCCGGCCCAAAACCCCTTTATTTATATATATTAAGTAGTCACTCAAAAACATTATATGAATGCACTAAAGTCCAAACATACACTAAACAAAATAGAAAAAAATTATTAATTCTAAACACTCACGCAATCAAAAGAAGAAGAGAAAAAAATTATTAATTCTAGTAAACTACATAATAAACATATTTACCAAAGCATGACAAAAAATTATCTAAACCTAAAAAAACATAATCATGTAGCAACATCTAGATCACACACTTGACATAGGCTGAACTAGTAACATGGTGATGCAAATCTAAAGAAAATGTGTTACATCATTAAAAGTTTGATAAAAAACAGTTGGAACATTATACATATCAGAGCAGCTACTATAAAAGCAACAAGTCGTCATATACAGCTAAAAGCATTGTACTCTGTCATATACAATATGAGAAGAATGATGGTGCCATACCTGAGAAGTGAAGTGGATCTGAGTGTGCACGGTGGGGAGGGGACCTGGGCAATGTAAAGAAAATGCATTATGTCAAGACCAATTTGATAAAAATAGCTAGAACACTCAAAGAACTGAATATAATGCCCGTCCAGACCCGGCATGGTCCACGCCGTGGTGGTAGGGGCAAGAAGACTGTGGCGGCTCAGGGTTCAACGCCGCCGAGAGGGAAACGGAAGCGGACACACTCCAAGACAGGTGTCGAGAACAGTGCTGATCATGGTGTATTTCACCGTCATCCTATTCGTGCAATAGCGACCAAAGAACTTGACGAACTACACACCTCGCACCATCTCTCTTTTGTCCCTCATTTCACTTTGGAATTGCCCAGCTCAATGTCAGGGTGGAGCAGCATGTACAGATTGATGCTTAGGCTGTGAGCACCAAAGGATGGCTGAGGAGGAAGCAGCAATGGGGAGCCAGGAACCAAAGCTCAATGAGCAGGGGAGCAAGCAGCAATCACGATACTACAGTGGCGGCAAGCTGCGGCTGCACAATGACGTGACGTCCGAGCCACCGCGCTCGACACGCATGCGGCGGGGCTGGATGAGGTGCACAGGTGAATGCAGCAGCAACGTGTTCATCGTCTTGCAGGATGGCAGAAATGTGTTCATTGCTTCCCAGAAAGGCATGCACGAGAACGGCAGGCAGGCACGAGAACGGCCATCATGGCGCCGCATCTGCAATGGCGGCGGCGGTAGCATCCGGAGCTGGAGGAGGAGGCAAGGGTGGAGAGGGCGGCGACTCGCACGAGGACGACTTGGTGATGTCGGGGTTCCATTTCCACCCGACCAAGGAGGAGCTCATCGAGTTATACCTCCGGCGGAAGGTGGAGGGCAAGCGCTTCAACGTCGAGTTCATCACCTTCGTCGATCTCTACCGCTACGACCCGTGGGAGCTCCCTGGTCTGTCTGATGCTCTCTAA
This sequence comes from Tuctoria greenei, assembly GCA_036927565.1. Classification (NCBI taxonomy): domain Eukaryota; kingdom Viridiplantae; phylum Streptophyta; class Magnoliopsida; order Poales; family Poaceae; genus Tuctoria; species Tuctoria greenei. The sequence continues at coordinate 155,581,215 of JAYESD010000005.1, read as the reverse complement.
CACTTATTAGCTTGCACCTTATATATTAACTAGCTACCTCCTAATTATCAGCCATTCGATCTCATCCCTTTTCATCCTTCCAATCAAAACAAAAAACAAGGTTCATCCCATCCTTATAAACAAACATTGAGATGAAATCATTCTGTTCCTAAAATCTAGAATGGATTCATCCCATACCTTCTGATCCTAGGGTTCCAAACACACCCTAAAATGAAAGCAAAAAAAACGAGCTCACCTCAGGAGGCGTCGGGGGCCGGGGGCGGCGAGGGCGCAGCGGGGGCACGGCGGTCTGGGGCCGGCGAGGCCGGGGGCGCGGCGGGCCGGGGCGGCGGGGGCGCAGCGAGCCGAGCCGGGGGCGCGGCAGACCGGGGGCGGCGAGGCCGGGGGCGGCGAGCAGGGGCGGCGGCGGGGCAGCGACAACGGGGCGGCGGGCCAGCGGCGGGGCGGCAACGGAGGGCCGGCGGTGGGGCACGGCAGGGCGGCGGGCAGGCGGCGGGGCGCGTAGGGTGGTGGGGCTGTGTGTTGAGTGGACGTGAATGAACCGTCGGGGTCGGGATAAAAGCCCTTATTTGCGACGGCCCCCTAAATTGTGATGGCCCCACCATACGGCCGTCGCAATTAAGTTTACTTGTGACGGCCTTTTTAGCAGCCATCGCAAATAAACATTTATTTGCGACGGCTACCTTAGTTGTGACGGTCCTAGGGTTGGACGTCGCAAATAAGTTGTTATTTGCGACAGATTTATGGTCGGCCGTCGCAAATAAGTTGTTATTTGCGACGGACACTTTATTTGCGACAGCCAAAGGCGGGCCGTCGCAATTTAATCTATTTGCGACGGCTGGCCGTCGCAAATAAATCCAGCCGTTGCAAATGATCGTGTTTCCTGTAGTGAACGGGCTATTTTTCTCAACATGCTGGGAGATAATAAAGAATGATGTAATGCGGGTATTTGGTGCTCTATCTCAGCTAAGAGGACACCGTTTTGACCTGCTCAGTACGGCACACATTGTTTTGTTGCCGAAAAAGGATGAGGCGTCCAAGATTGGAGATTATAGACCGATAAGCCTCATACATAGTATATCTAAAATTTTATCCAGAATACTGGCGAATAGGCTGGCCCCCAAGCTTAACGAAATTATCTCAATAAATCAAAGTGCATTCATCAAGGGAAGATGCATCCACGACAGCTATGTGTATGTCCAGGGGCTGATCAAGGATCTTCAAAGGAGAAGAAAGCCGGCGCTGTTCCTCAAATTGAACATTGAAAAAGCATTTGACTCAGTACGGTGGGGTTACCTGTTGGATCTCCTGAATAAGCTGGGCTTCGCACCAAAATGGCGGGAATGGATTTCAATTTTGCTTTCAGCAAGCTCATCTAGGGGCCTCTTAAATGGGATCCCGGGGCAAGTGGTTAAGCACAGGAGGGGTTTGCGGCAGGGAGACCCTCTATCGCCGTTATTATTCATTCTTGCTATGGATCCGCTACTGAATATACTAGAAGCCGCTATGGATAGAAAGATTCTCAAGCCAGTGCACCCAACAAGGAACAAAGTGGAACTGTCCCTCTATGTGGATGATGTCGCCATTTTTGTGAATCCGAACGTACAGGAGCTACAGGCACTCAGGCAAATACTTGACCCGTTTGGCAATTCATCTGGGATGCGGATAAATCTGCAGAAAACTGAACTCTACACCATTTGGTGCGAGCACACAGACACCCAACAACTCACTCAAGCCTTCCCAGCGACAATGATCCAGCTCCCATGTAAATACTTAGGTTTACCTGTTCATACTGGAAAGCTGCGGAGGGTGGAGCTACAGCCCTTGATTGACAAGGTCAGAGGAAAGTTAGCATTATGGAAGGGAAGGCAATTAACAAAGGCAGGCTGGGTCACATTGGCAAAATCGGTCCTCACCACCACAGTTATGCACCACGCCACGGTAATTAACTTGCCTAAATGGTGCATCAAGAAAATCGATCGTATCAGGAGAAACTTCATATGGTTGGGGGAAGAGGAGGGGCAGCATATGGGGGGTCGCTGCCTAGTAAACTGGCGCACAATGTGCTTGCCAAAGCAGCTAGGAGGTCTGGGGCTGCTGGACATCCAAAAGCATGGCGTTGTGCTAAGACTTCGGTGATTGTGGTTTGCTAAGATAGGAAGAGACATGTCCTGGACAGGACTGACTCCGCAAAACTCAGACTTGGAGAAAAGAATGTTTGCTGAGAACACGAAGATTTTATTAGGAGATTGGCAGAGGATTGCGTTTTGGACGGATAAGTGGGTAGACCTATACACCATGCAAGAGAGATTCCCCCTCCTCTTCCAAGCTTTGTTGCACAATTCCAGGAACGTGGCCACGGAGCTATATCAAAGCAACTGGATACGGGCGTGGCGGCGCATCTCAACGCCTCAAGAAGTCGCAGAGTACATTGAGCTGTGGGCACTCCTGGAAAAAGTGCAACCGGTCCAAAATCAACGGGACAGAGCTCAATGGACCCCAACCAGTTCGGGGGTATACACGACAAAATCTGCGTACATGCGGCAATTCCAGGGGGTTCAGAGCCAAATGCACACTGCTACAATAAGCCTCATCACAGGCGGCTCCAAACCTATTATCACAGACGGCTTTTAAAACCGCCTGAAACGAAGAGTCTGTGATAATCCGCAATTTCACAGGCGGAGAAGTGAAACCGCCTGTGAAGAGTAATTATCATAGACGGTTCTTCACTAAGGATAGCCGCCTGTGAAGATCGATTATCATAGGCGGTTCTTTACTTAGGCTAGCCGTCTGTGAAAACACTTTATCACAGACGGGTCGTGCAGCATATATAACCGTCTGTGATAAAGGTCTTATCACAGACGGTTATTGAAGAATAACTAACCGTCTATGATAAGAAGTCTTCACAGACGGGTATTGAAGCATTACTAACCGTCTATGATAATTTGTATTCATAGGCGGATTTTGAAACATAACTAACCGCCTATGATAATATGTCTTCACAGGCGGGTTTTGAAGCATAACTAACCGCCAATGATAATGTGTCTTTACAGACGGTTATTGAAGCATAACTAACCCGTCTATGATAATGAAGTTATCACAGACGGAGTTTACCTATATCAGCCGTCTGTGAAGACCCTTTAACGCAGCCGGTTTCTACCATAACAGACACCGCCTGTGAAAATTAGGTTATCACAGATGTTTCTTTACTTGTATCTAGCCGCCTGTGATAATTGTTTTTCTAATTTCCAGGTCATGCAGTACTACTGCTGTTATTTCTAATTTCCAGGTCAATTCAATATAATCACAGAACAAAAAACAACAATCATCACAGAACAAAAGATAACAATATTATCATCACAGAAGTCAATTTCACTAAAACAATATACATATGTACAAGTTACAGATACAATTTCATCTCAAAGTTTACAAGTTTTCACTAAAAACTGTTTAGATTGGTATAGTCGCAAAGTTCTGGCACATCAGCTGCTGAACCTCTCTTATCAAAGAACTTCCCCGTTTTGTGCAAAATTTCGCGACGAATGAACTGACAGAGTTCAGAAGCAATCCTGTCGGCTCCTCCATCAGGAATACTTCTACAAACCGGCCATTCTTCGTTCAGATTCTTCTTGTGCTGCAATATAACACATAACAAGGTTTAGAATGTGTTGGTTTCAACAATCTCAAAGTATAGATCAAAGTGAGAGTATACAAGAATTTAGTAGGTATTTTTGGAGCAGTTGTACTATGAGCAATTGAATTTTGAAGTTGGAATCAAAATATGAAAATAATGTTTCTGGTAATATTGAACAGCAGAGAATATAAGCATTAAACTATGCTAGTTACAATGAAAATGAAACACAAAAGTAAGAAAATAAGGTATCGACATTAAGGATAACTTACATCCTCACGATTGACTCTATATACGGCGGCGGTCCGAAGATGCTCGCATACATAATACCCGCATAAGAGACTCCCAGCAGGCTGCTTCGGACAAGCATAATACGTTTTAATGTCCAATGCATTCGTATTAGGAGGTCTCTGACCGCCAAGCCGTTCCGCGTAAAACCGCCAAGCGCTGTAATACAAGAAATGTCATATAAAACTTGTCAACACATTCTAAATGTGCGTAAATTAAAATTATTGAATAAACGTACTTTTTCAAAATGGAAAGGAAATCTTTGTAACGATCTGGTGGGTAATCGGCCGAGTCCAAGACTGTTGCCATTCCCTGCGTTGGCTTGATGAAGATCATTATGTAGTGATTACTGCAAACATACAAACACACGTGTTAACAATTACCAATAATTGCTATTTCAATGCCATGTGTCGAACTTACTCGAAGTGGTACGGAGCCTTTACGAGGTCCTGGCCGTCTCTGACAAAGTTAAACATCGCATGTCCTATGTAAGCTGCAACTTCTGCCTTTCTATCCTTCTTAAGTTTTGCAATTGCTCTTTCAAAATCTTTTTTTTTCATGTGTTTGTACTGGCTTGATTCTCGATTTGCCTGGACGTCGAATAGCGACTTTGCAATCCTAGTAGGGTCAAGGATACCTGTCTTGTGCGCCAACTTTTCATTATCCATGTATTGCATCCTATTGAAGAAGTCCAGAATTGTTATAATCTCATGAAATGCGTATGCGTGTAGTAAGAAAAGCAAATACAAAATATTAGAGCACTTACAAGCACCAGACGAGCAGCAGGTTGATTTCGAGCATGCCCCGATGGAAAAGGGAAAGCAGCTCTTCAAATAAAATGACTCGTTTATCTACTCCAGTGCTCCAGAATGCTTCTTTTGGAATACGAAATGTGACGCACTGAAGACCATATTTTGTGCTGGCAGTGATGTACCACTCATGCATTCTTCTGAGCGCGACGGGTTGTTTGCTAAGTTGTACGGATGTCATTAACGGCTTCCCATTCTCAAATTTAGGAGGAACATCCTCAAGCTTGTATATTGGAACTCCTGGTTTAACTAAAGCCGTCCGCCGATTATACATGACACCGTCTTCTTCCCACTCCTCGATATCTTCTAATGCTGGCTCATGAGAAGAACGAGATGCACTCGATTTTCTAATATTATCCTTCATAGCTTCCAAATACTTTGTCACTTCTGATGAAGGTTTCTTATTTTCGTATGAGCTAACTTTGACAGGCACTGATGATCGAGGAGTAGTCGTCGGAAGTTGGACACTGGCCTGCGCAGATCCAGGTTTTATGGAAATCCAAAGGGGAGCCAAAGGTGATTTGGTTTGCATGGCTGGCACTGCTTGAAAAAATACAAACGGCAGATAACCTTGAGCAGAAGGGACTGGACAACAATATTGTTTGTCCTTTGTGTTTAGAGGAGCAAGAAACGACATTGCACTTGTTGACAGAGTGCCCTTTCGCTATTCAGACAATGATCTATATATTTAGATGGGTGAACTTGCAAACACCGGCGCTTCACAGCATTCAAGCGACCTCCACCCAAGAGTGGTTACAGGCCATAACAGCGGGCCTAATCAAAAAGGAAAAAATCATCAAAATGGGGCTGATCTTCTATGCTTGGTAGAACATCTGGAAGGAGAGGAATAGAAGGATATTCGAAGGAGAGGAGAAGAACGAGCTACAGGTGGCACACCTAGCCAAGGAGGAAATCAATTACTATACAATGGTGTGGCAGTTTACTCAACTGGCTATGAATAATTGAAGGTCTTTAGAAGACTCAGCTGATGTAACATAGCCAACTGGGGTTTGTTTTTTTTGTCCCCCCTGGTGTTTGTTCTGTTCGTGTTTCTGTTAAGTTTTTCTTAGGCAACACAAGCTGCCTCCTGTATTTGAACTCGTCTCTCTGCTTTTTTAATGCATTGGCAGTACACCTGCCTATTTCGTCAAAAAAAATCATATAGCATGGTTCATACCAAAGTTAAGAACCGCAGACAAATAGCCTGAATTGAAAAATTTAACCAAACACAGCGATAATTAAATAAGCCACCGAACAACACATCCATATGTCCACAATATATCCTTGCATGACAACCCAAGTTCTTTGATAAAACATAAACAGACCAACTAACTTGAACAAAATAACAGGCACTATTAGAAAAATCCCTATCAACCATTCTTCTCTGACAGTCCATCATCTCTTCTAGCCATTAGGATCTCCGCCGCGATCTCCGACGGAGCTATTCTGCCCTTGTTGACTGCAAATGATTGTATGACAGATATCGGGATCTCAGGAAGGGATTCATCAGCATTTTCAACATCCAATAAGCTCGGAAATTGATCATCAAAATTGTATGAAAGCGACTAAGTGTTCTCAATTACCTTTCTCTTTTTGCCACCCTTACCAGCAAGAGGTGTGTGTGTGAAGTAGCTGAAGCTGGTACCTTCAACCCACCCCTTTTAGCCTTCATTCTTGAACTTCGACGTACATCAGAGTCCACCACAGGGGAACTCTAAGCTTAAGCTAAGGCCCTAGTGATGATTCTTGTGGCTAGAAAGGTTTTGTAAGGCCTTTTTGGTATTTTTGAAGTAGAATTGGGTACATCAGTGCTAGAAAAAGAAATTGGCTTACTCGATAGTGCTTTGGCAGTTCCTTGCTGGCTTTCCTTGGACTTGTTCAACTCTTTGTGCGTCGGACTCTGGACGGTAGGAGCCATCTGTATATCTAGTATATCTCTTCCCTTCCTTTCTAGTGTAATTGTCATTGGTTGCAGAGCCAGCTTAGAGAATGTGTTGCCCGTCTCTTCATCAAGTTCACTAATCCACTGCTTGAGCTTATCTGCCACAACATGTGTGACAGGGTCAACCTGAGGAACCAATGTCGTAGTCATAGGATTCTGAATTGTAATGTACTACTTGGGCCCTTTGACAGTGGGAGTCTTCCCTGTTCAGTATGCCTAGAGAGTTGCAACGGGGAAGGGGGGGGGGGGGGGGGGGGGGGGGGGGTATTCCTTCAGCAATACATGAGTCAGCAGATAAACCAGAGAGCTCCAACACTTGCTGCTGCAACTAATCTCCAGGGCCATCGTAATGTGGCATGCTCCTTGCTCTGCATCTTGATTGGCTGGTGGGATGGAGACTTCATGAACCTCTCCAGGCACAATTGGTACATTAAGAGGGTGCAGATTGCCATTGTTTGGGGGAGGGTTTTCCTCATCCATTGGAAAGCCATTGGCAAATAAAGAGTTGAAGATGTAAGTTGGTATTGTCCACGATCTCCCATCTCCCCCGATATCAGACCCATTCTTGATCACTATACTCTGTGAAATCTCCAATGGATCATCTACCATAACATATGCAAATAATCTAGTCAGAATAGGGTCATCCTCGTTCTAGTAGATGAGTTGGCCGACGCTTGAACAAATCTGCTCCACAAATTTACTCTCCCTCAAGTCCAGAGGGTATCACAACAGCAAAATCCAACACTTGTGCGTAAATATTGCTCTCCTAAAATGGAGGGGAATCTCATCATGCTTGACGAAGTTAAAGAAGTGATCTCCAATCCAGTGTGGATTGACAACAATTAGGGCATCCCTCTCACAGGCATCTCTTAGCTTGTAGAGACCGACCCCAAAAGGGTGCGCTCCATACACTACAAGAATATGTGAATAGGGCATCGGCTATATGAGTGTCGGTTGTCTATAAAAACCGACACTCATACGGTAAAGGCGTCGGTGAACCGACGCTCTTAACCGATGAAATCTGGCAGATGCATTTAACATATAAATGTGTCGGAGCCGAAACTTTTATTATTTATGAGCGCCGGTTTAAAAAAACCGACACTCTTAACTGTAAATGCGTCAACCACATGGACCGACGCATATAAAATTTTATAAGCGACAGTACTCTTGAAAACCGACGCACTTACGCCCTGACACACAAAAAAAATGTTTCCCTCGTTTCCATCGCACCTCCTGCCGCTAGGAAGACCGATGGACAGAGATCCATCACCCACCAACGTCCTGCGTGCCGTCCGCGCACCGCCCGCCGCCAACCGCGCACCGCCCCTGCGCGCCCCCCCGTGTGCCGCCTGCGGGCCTCCCCCGCGCCACCGGAGCGCCACCCGCTGCCGCCTGCGCGCCTCGCGCTGCTCACCGCCGACCGCGCGCCGCCCCCCTGCGCCCCCCGCGTGCTGCTGTGCGCTGCCCTCTGCCACCGCGTCCCTCCCGCCGCCCGCCACCGTGCGCCCCCCGCGTGCCGCCCGTGCACTGCCCGCCGCCGACCGCGCACCCCGCTTGCCGCCTGCGCGCCCCCCGCCACCGCCCACGCGTCTCCCGTGCGCCTCGCTCGTGCCTGGAGGCCGCCTCCCGCACACCTCGCTCGCGCCGGGCGTTGAAAATAGAGAATAAGAAGAAGGGTTCATGACAAGATACATAGGCGCGGAATATAAAAAATTTTGTAGGGACGGACGCACTCGTGGGCAGGAATATAAAAATTTTTGTAGGGATGGGCACGCGCGGTGGGCGGGAATATAAAATTTTTTGTAATGACGCTACCGCGGATTTTCCGGAAGACGGGAATAAAAGCGTCGGTTGAACCGACACATTTATTAACAGGGCCGGCTCTGGGCCTAGGCGGGAGGGGCGACCGTCTAGGGCCCAGGTCGGAAGGGGGCCCATCTGCCAATAGTTGCTCTATATTGGTTGTTCGGTAAATCAAACGTTCTCGTAAAAATAGGAGTAGGCCCATTCGATTGGATGTTGCTCGTCTCCTATCTCCTCGAAAGCACAGGCCCGGACCTATAAGAGAAAACTCGATGATCGAACGAGTGGCCGCTGCCACTGCGTGAGCGTGTATAATGTATAGGTCCATACGGTACAGGATGAAAAAATAGAGGAGACGACGAGCAGGTCAGCAGACGCCTGGTGTCGGTGGCAAATCAACATGATTAGTATCTCAGGTATTTGCATATTCACTCTATTTATTCAATCGGAGCAACAAATATATACCTCAATGTTCATGAGTTTTCCTTACCTAAAACTGAATATTTTTTTTATCATCAGTGATTGGCTCATTTATCTGTATCTGAAAATGTTCATGAGGTATATTTGATCAGCCTTTGTATGCTTTGGAACCTGATTTATTTTCGATCCATGTTACAATGCTGCATAAGAAACGTATGTCCAGTGCTGTGAAAAGTAATGAGAGAATCGGACTTGAAGCTGTTTTACGAAGCACTAAACATTATTGTCAATAAAATTATTGAAATCTGTTTCTTATATAAGGTTATCATACATTCATACTAGTGGTCCTATTTTTTATTTTTATACTTCTTTTGTTTTTCAGTTATATTATGATATTGTTCAAGTGTTTAATATTCATTATATATGTTCTAAATTAAAAATGTACGCCGAGACATTTATAAATAAAAATAGCGATATATATGTTTATATATACACACATATCTACAACATTAGGGGCCCATATGTCATGGACCGCCCTAGGGCCCTTCAAAACGTAGAGCCGGCCCTGTTTATTAAAAGCGTCGATTGCACCGGCACATTTATTAAGTGTGTCGGTTTTTTAAGGACGACCGACACATTTAGTTTATGGGGGTCGGTTTTTTAAACCGACACACTTAATCGATTTAAATGTGTCGGGACCGACGCCTTTAATTGAATCGACACCTTATTCATCATTTCTTATAGTGATAGTTGACTAAGTGCTTGCGGACACCTTCATCTGTATAGTCTGCAATAAAATGCATCAACTGGCTTCTTTGGGCAGGAGCAAGTACCTCCTCGGTGACTGCAATAGCATAGTCTTCATGAGTCTTCGGGATTTCTCCTGCGACTTAGCATGTCCGCCTTGCTCTACTATGAGGACCGCCATCCTCTACTTGCATTAGCGGCATTAGCGTGGGAATGAAGCGTGCTGGTTTGATGGGGAAATTGGCCATCTCTATTCCACTCCACCAGGGAATAGAGGTGTTTGGCGGAGTGATCACTGCGTGAATCACAGAGGCAGAAATACTATCGAGTTGTGCCAGGGAGAGCAGTGAATCGTTCAGGGAATTAAGAGGTATAATGTGGAGCGGAGATATCGAAGTGTCCTGCCCTTGCTTCAACACTGTCTGATGAGACCGTTCGTCTCCTGTGAGCATATCTTCTGCAGATCTTCCAGCATGCTCCCGACTAGAATTTGTATTTGCCTCTTTAAGGATCCACCTTATATGCCCTGAGCTTTTACGTTTCCAACAAACTTGAGCACGATGCCTATAGTTATAGCAATGAAGACAACGTATTTTCCCCATGCAAGAATTTACACTATCTCCCTGCGCAAGACACTTAGAACAAAATAATGGTTGAGGCAACATAGTATTTAATGCTCCTGACTGTTACTTAGAGAGGTTTTCAACCCCATGCAATGACTGGTTGCGATGACTCAGTAGGAATTAAAACTCCCTTAGAGTTTGAATTATTTTGAACAGCCATCTGGGCGGTTTGCTTCTCATAATTCTCATTATCAGTAAAGAAGGCATAATTTCCTCTAAAACTTGAGGTTGTCCTTGCAGCATTTTGAATTCTAAATTTCAAATGAGGACCATAATGCAATCTTGGCAATGGATTTTTTCAAAAGGGCACCGATCAAGTCGGTATTCATTTATGTAAGAAGGCAGAGATACATATTGTCCTTACAATTGTTGTTGGTACTATTGCAGGGAAGAGGTTTACTCGAGATGAGTTTATACTCTGTGCTACGCCCCTGACAATGATCCCACGCTAAGGTCCTGGATAGGCACCCACACAGGTTGGATGGCACCTAGGGTCTTGGCACCAGCTCATATCTAGGCACTCGCCTCTTCCTGTATCACGCAGAGTACTGCAGAAGACGTTCGTTCGACTCCATTGAAGGTACGTGCATTTCTCTCTAGCCAGAGTGCCCAGCAGACTATAATGGCCAGCGAGCGTGTGCCTTTGACTTCTGAGGTTGCCACCAAGGAGGTCATCTCCATGAACCACTCTTCCACATCCGAATGTCCAGACCACCGTGTCGGGTGGAAAGTCGGCCTGTTGTATTTGTTTGCGATGACAGTCCAAATTGTGCGCGAGAAACAACAATCTCTGAAGAGGTGCATTGTTGTTTTCAGATTTCTTCTACATAAGGAGCAGAATTAATCATTAGGCCATCCCCTCGCCATCAATCGCGCCGCAGTCCAAATCCTATTCTGGAGTAAGAGCCACATGAAGAATTTGTGTTTTGTTGGGGCCCACACCCTCCAAATCAACTTCCGGTAGTTGGACCAACAGGCGCCTTCAAATTAAAGATTGTCGGCCGAGGAAGAAGAGTACTCTCCGTTGGCTGTGAGTCGCCAGATGATTTTGTCTGGCGCATCCTCAGTGGCTCGGCCAGCACTTCCTGGACCTCACACCATAGTGAGATGATACTGAGGATGAGCTGCGGTGTGATGTTGTGGGTGACATCCTGAATCCAACTTGATCCTTCCAGCGCCTACGCAACTGTTTTCGTCTTTCTCTTACAGTGTTCATACAGCTCTGGCCACCGTGCCATGGGTGCAATCCCATTCATCCAACTTGACTGTCATAAACGTGCTTGCCTCCCACTCCTGACAGTGACAATTGTAGATGCTGCAAAGAGTTCCTGGTCCACACTATCAATCGGCAACAGTAAATCGCACCACAGCCTGGTTGAGGACCAATCGAGCCAGAGCCAGCGCAAGCGTGTTGCACGGCTGAACTTTTCTAGGTCCATAATGCCCAGTCCTCCCCTGTCAATTGGCCTGCAGACAACATTCCAATTTACTTTGCATTTTCCACCATGCATTTCTTGACTCCCGGCCCAGAGAGAGCATCGTATGGCTTTGTCTATCTCTCGAATGAATTTTTTGGGCACCTTCAATGCAGTTAGCGAGTAAATGGGCAGGGAGGTGAGGACTGACCGAACCAGTTCTTTTCGCCCCCCGATGGTCAAGAGTATTTCCTTCCATCCAGCCAGCCTTGCTTTCATCTTGTCAATGACATCCTGTGGATGCACCAGTCGCAGTCGATCAAGTGGGATTTGGAGTCCTTGGCAATGGATTGGTGTAAAGAGATGAAATATCAATCTGAAAAAAGAAAGTACCAATCTTGATATGAGAGGATCTTTGGAGATCTTGAGGCCAAAATTTATGCCGAGGTGAGTTCTGAATCAACTTCTTGGCAAAAGACACCTTTTTGAGGGGAGTTGGATTAGATTTTCGGTTGGAAACCAATGTCCAACTCTTTTGCTCTTCCAGATCCAATTTTTTCTTCTCCATGAGCCAGCGATCACCCCCATCATGCCATAAGAAAAAATAGACATAAGGAGCATTGGTGATAATCCTCTTGAGACGACAAACCATAAAGCCCACTTTTTTGCATGACGCCACGAATTTGAAATGCCGATCTTGTTGATATTGTACATGAAAACCAGCCGTTGTTCCACCCAGTCAACGGTGTAAGACCATCTCACGGAAGTTTCAGTAAGACAAAATGTAAATCTCCGAAAGACGGCCAAAAGAGCAAAGGATCTATTTAATTTGATGATGGATGATGCACAGAAGTGCCACACTTTCTCAGAACTTCCCGTTGAAAACGTTTGTCAGTCTAAAAATCTCAAGTTGAAACCAACTCGCGCAGGTAAAGATCGGCATCAAGCTCAAGAAGCTTACCTGGTTTTCTTTCTTTGGCTGAGTCTTCCATGTTTGGAGTCTTGGAAATAGCCTTGTTTACGCAGAATCGGAAGTAGTGACAGCCGGAGGGTCGAACATGAAGCTGAGCTACCAACTCCACATGAAACGAGGTATGTCACCTATGAGGGCGATCACACGCCAAGAGAAGTGTGAACATCGTAGACGGATGGGCGTCCGGCGGGATGAGGAGCTATAGTGAACGCTTCCTTATCTCCTTATTACTGATGAGATCATCTACGGAGAGATACTCGTCAAGTCCCTACGATCCTGATTATAAATTTTAACATGCGAAATAACCACAACAATGAGTATTATGTGACGAGCAATGAAAACATTGCAGACAGTAGTGACAGGTACAACATGTCACATGATCAGCTAACGTATGATCCGTTGAGCGTTAGACGGTCCGCACTAGTGTTGCTGGAAAGATTGATAGATAATGTAAATTTAGAGTAAATGTTGTAAAAGTAGAAAGAGAATAGTGTATAGAGTAATGAATACGGATAGTCTTAACGGCGTCCAAAGTGAAACATCTCTTTTTTGTTCTGCCTCACGTCCTCAACCGACTCTAATTCGGAAAGTTATCCTTTAATATAATGCACTGTAATTTCCATCTTTTTTTCTCTTTACTGAACAAGAAAGAATCTTCGCATTAAAATATTTGAAGAAACATATCTCTTTATATTGTAGATTTCACTATAGGAAACACAATCATTTGCGACGACCAAATTAATTTGCGATGGTCGGCCATCGCAAATAAGCCTATTTGCGAGGGCCCGCAACAGGCCGTCGCAAATAGGCGGCTAATTTGCGACGGTCGCCCCTGAAGCCGTCGCAAATGGGCCAGCCGTTGCAAATAACGCTTATTTGCGACGTTCAGTCTCTTAAGTCATCGCAAATAATATTAATTGTGACGGCCAACCCTAGAGCCGTTGCAATTAACTTGTCCATCGCAAATTAAAGCCGTATGCCCTTCTCCTGACTCATTTGTTTCCAAACCGAGCCCTGTTGCCGCCGCCTTCACTCGACGCACCCGCTGCCACTCGTCGCGCCCGCCGCTGCCGCTGCCGTTGCCGCAAGGTAAGCTCCCATTCCATGGTCGCCCCCCTCCTCTTATCCCTCCTTCTATTCATGGCCGCCCCGCTCCATGACCGCCCCCTCCCCCCCTCCCTCCCCTCCATAGCTGGTCCCCCTCAATCTCCATGGTCGCCCCCCTCTTCCGCCATCCATGGTTGTCCCCCCTTCCATGGCCGCCACCCTCCTCCCCCCTTCCTAGCCGACCCTCCTACATCCCCCCTCCATGGCCGCCCCTCCCCCCTCCCCTTCCTCCTAGCCGACTCCCCCCCCCCCCCACCACCACCACCACCTTCCATGGTCGGCCCCCCTCCATTGCCGCCCCCTCCCTCCCCTCCTCTATGGCTTAATGTGTTGAATTAGTGTTGAATTAATGTGTTGAATTAATTACGTTAATTGGTGGTTAGTTGATTAGAGGATTGAATTATGTAATTTGTTGGTTAAATTGGTGATTAGTTGATTGAATTGTGTAATTCGTGGATTAAATTGTTGATTAGTGGAAGAATTATTGTATTAAATTGATAATGCTTATGTCTATGTTAATCATGCTAAGCTAGGTTTAGGTTTAATTATGTTTAGGTTTATTTATGCCTATGTTCAATTTTTTGTTAATTGAGATTAAGTTTGCTAAGCTAGGTTTAGGTCAATGCTTATGTCTATGTTTATGATAAAATTGTTTAAGTTTAAGTTTATGTTTATTAATTGATAAGTTACAATGTAATAATTGTTATGTTTACATTTAATTAAATTTCTTTGTTTTTTAGATTATGGTTATAACTTTTAATTTGATTGCTTGAGTGGTACTATATGTACAAAAATGGGATTCGGGTCGGCTTGACCCGACACAACCCATTTAGGGTCCGACAAGGCCCATTTAGTTAGATGTTAAAGTATTCATCTAAACGGAGACGAAGACAAACGACGACGGTGCAGACAGCAAACACCTACGCGTGAGGATGGCGTACCTCGATGGACCCACTTCCCTGTCTCTCTCGTTCTTTCCTCCTCTCTCGTCTTGAAGAGCTGCAGCCTCCGGCGAGCGACTAACATACGTATGACGACTATAACTGTATAGTCATGCCCCTTTTTACTTTAAGAAATGCACCAGATTGGGGGGGGGTGTTAAATAGGCGGTGTTATGCTGTAGAAATTTTAGGACCTATCCTATTGTAAAAAAATGGGATTTGGGTCGGCTTGACCCGACACAATCCATTTAGGGCCCGACAAGGCCCATTTAGTTAGATGTTAAGGTATGCATCTAAACTGACATGGAGACGAACAACGACGGTGCAGACAGCAAACACCCGCGCGTGAGGATGGCGGACCTCGACGGACCCACTTCCCTGTCTCTCTCTCGTTCTTTCCTCCTTTATCGTCTTGAAGAGCTGCAGCCTTCAGCGAGCGGCTAACATACGTATGACGACTATAACTATATAGTCATGCCCCTTTTTACTTTAAGAACTGCACCAGATTGGGGGTGCAGTGTTAAATAGGCGGTGTTATGCTGTCAAAATTTTAGGACCTATCCTGTTGTACAAAAATGTGATTCGGGTTGGTTTGACTCGACACAACTCATTTAGGGCCCGACAAGGCCCATTTAGTTAGATGTTAAAGTATGCGTCTAAACGAACACGGAGACGAATGACGACGGTGCAGACAGCAAACACCCGCACGTGTGGATGACAGACCTCGACAGACCCGCTTCCCTGTCTCTCTCTCTCGTTCTTTCCTCCTCTCTCGTCTTGAAGAGTTGCAGCCTCCAGCGAGCGGCTGACATACGTATGACGACTATAACTGTATAGTCATGCCTTTTTTACTTTAAGAACTGCACCAGATTGGTGGGTGTTGTGTTAAATAGGCGGTCTTATACTATCAAAATTTTAGGACCTATCCTGCATACATTAACGATAATTTCTTTCGCTTTAAACTGCAGAGTCAAACATGGGTGAAGACCACAATTGGATGTATACTGGCTGGAAGAGCAGAACTGGTGGTTACTTGGATGAGTGGTACATCAAGTTAGATAAATTTTTGGATCGAGCATTTTCGTTGTCAACGGATGATAAGGTGCGGTGCCCATGTATGAAATGCCAGAACACCAAGTTTTTTAGCGGATTCAATCTTTCGTTTCACTTATGTCGAAACAGTTTCACGCCACATTATGAGGTGTGGACCTTCCACGGCGAGACTAAATCTCGAGTTGTAGAATAAGTGGATAAGGATGATGATATAACAGAGGTTGATAGGATGGATGAGATGCTAGAAGCTCTGAAATGAGAGGATCCTCTTACAAATGAGGCAGAGGAGTTCTCCGAGGAGCTCAAAAACTCACAACAGCTATTGCATGAACACACGGTTGTGATCGTCCTTGCTTTCTTGACCAGATTTATAGCAATTAAATCTAAGTACTTTTTTCCATCAACTGCTACAATGATCTCATGAAATTGATCTGCGATATCCTTCCACAACCTCACAAAGCGCCTAACGATATGTATCAATCAAAGATCAAGATATCTGGTCTCGATATGAACTATGAGAAAATCGACATGATCCTAGACAACTGCATGCTATTCTGGAAAGAGCATGCCAACGACAACATGTGCTTGAAATGTGGTAAACCGAGGTATGTCAAAGTTGTTAATGACGATGGCGATAATGTGATGACAGATGTTGCACATAAGCAGCTTCATTACTTGCCTGTGACACCTCCGTTGAAGTGGTTGTTTCTTTCAAAAAGAACCGCGAGACACATGAAATGGCACAAAGAAGGTAAATGTGAGAACAAAGAATTCTTGATGCATCCGTCTGACGATGATGCATCGAAGGCGCTAGATCATTTCGATCTAGATTTTTCTCGTGATGCGAGAAATGTTCGCATCAGACTAGCAACAGACGGATTCTCACCGTTCAGTACAAACGCCATGCCATACTCCTGTTGGCCCGTCTTTGTCATTCCGTACAACCTGCCACTGACTCTTTGTACGAAGAACGAGTTCATGTTTCTCAGCCTCATTGTACTTGGACCTGATCATCCTAAGTCACGTCTCAACGTGATGTTGAAACCGCTGATCGAAGAGTTGAAAGTGTTGTGGACAGGAGTCAAAGCGTATGACAGTTATGTAATGATCGAATGCCCAAGAGGGGGGCTGAATTGGGGCTTCTTTTCAAAAATTAAAGCAATAAAAACTTAACTACCAAAAGCCCAATTCCCTATGCAAACACCCTATGCATTCAAGTGAATAGTAACTTTGCGGTATATGAAATGCATAAGTGTAAGAGGAGAGGAAGAAAGCGCAAACTCCCGAGGATACACGAAGACACGGAGATTTATCCCGTGGTTCGGCAAGATCGTCAAGATCTTCCTACATCCACGTTGTGGCACCCACCAAAGGGTATAGCCACACCCAAGTCACCGAGACCAGGGATCTTCACTATACTTCTCCGTTCGCCAACCTTGGCAAGGTGGAGCTCAAGCCTTGTACAAGTTGGATCCTCCGGGCTTCCACAACCGTCTTGGCAAGCTCTGGAAGGCTCTCTCCAATACAATCACCAAGGGACACTCCCTTACAGCTCTCACTACACTAGAGACTCCAATCACCAAGAATGGAAGCACACAAGCACTATCTCTAGCAAGTTTTAGCCTATCTCTTGGTGTGTAAGTGGTGTAAATGATGTAGAAGTGGTAGCTCAATGTTTTAAATGCTTGAGAATGTGTAGAGTAGCTCTGGTTGTCAAGACATATCAAATAGACTGGTTGAAGGGGTATAAATAGCCAGCCTCCACGAAATAGTCGTTGGAAAAGTAGGTTGACATCACTGTTCTGCGAACACCGGATGATCCGATGTTCTCCCTTCAGTTATCATCGGTCGAATCCAAATTAGCTGATGTCACTGTGTAAGATATGACCGTTGTTAGACCAATGTTACACTTGCCTTCTCATCGGATGATCCGGTGGCACTTCATCCAGAATTGGTTCAGAATTAATGCTTATTGGAGTGATCGACCGATGTGTTTATAGTTGTACATCGGATGGTCCGGTGTTACACTTGGTTCAGGGAGATTGCTTACTGTACTGATCGACCGATGTAACATCCTCTTCATCATCGGATGATCTAGTGAGTACTTAGTTCTGAGGTCTTCTTCTTCTGCTAAACTAACTCGACCGATGTATTGTTTTCTGGAAACATCGGTTGATCTGGTGAGTTTATTTTGTTTGCTTCAAGTTGTTCTAAGTGATTCTTTTGGATTTTGCTCGATTGACCTCTTAGAAATTGGTTTGAAATATTCTTCTGATGATTACCAAGTCTTGGGTGTTGTCAATTTTGATGGAATAACTTGATATATGAGCTTTTACTTCTAATCTTCATAAAAATCGATTGACCTCATAGAATGATTGTTTAGGGGTCTCCAATTATATCCAATGAGCAGTAGATGATATTCATATAGATGTCATTTGAGTGTGATGAGTGATATGGGAGACCTTGCATCCATAGATTCATTAGTAAAATCCAATGGTTGTCATTAATCACCGAAACCATACCTCATGGGGGCCTAGGTGCTTTCAATCTCCCCCTTTTTGGTGATTGATGACAACACAACGAGTAAAGCATAATAGTAATGAAATTTGATAATACGATACTCAAGAGGATATGCAATAAGTACAAGATGTTGCACATTAAATGTGAAGACTCAAAAGTGATTAATAACTCGAAAGCTCAACGATCAATAACACAAGAGAGAATTAAGAGGCACACGAATACTCAATGAATAGCAAAAGAGTAGCAAATCTCCAAATTACATAAGAACTCCCAAAAAGATAAGCTCCCCCTACAGCTAGGACTCCCCATGGGACTAAGCTAACCCTCCCCCTGACTCTTCTCCCCCTTTGGCATCAAGACACCAAAAAGGAAGCCGAGTGCCTAAGGATCCTGAGCGCTCGGGGCGATGACGAACTGGTCACCGTCAGGAGTGCTATCGTCGGAGCTACTGCCTGCTGCTGTCGAAGCTGGAGTGGAGGTGACGGGAGCTGCAGGAGCTACTGTCGGTGCCTGCTGAGTCTAGACTGCTGGCAACAGGGCACCGACAACAGATGCTGGCATCTGCTGGAAAAGCGTCGTAGCCGGCAGAGCAGAGTGGATAGGAGCGCCTGGAGCTAGCAGAGGTGACATGCTGATCATCGGTATCGGCGTAGTTGGCACTAGAGCGGCAACTGTAGCTTACACAGGCGGACCTGGAGCTAGGCCTGGAAGCTGCGACGGTAGGGCAATCCTGGTCTGTGTGTAGAGGTTGGTGATCAACCCCAGGATGCCCATCATAGCCTGCTGCGTCTGCTGCTGCTGGTCGAGAGAACGCTGGTGCATCTGATCAATCAGCCCAGTCAGCCTGTCAGTGTCCTCTCACCTCTCGTGGGCAATCTGTCGCTGCATCTCGTGCTGCTGCTGCAGGAGCTCCAAGAGACGCGCAGATGAAAGCATCTAGGCCCCATGAGATATGGTTTCAGTGATTAATGACAACCGTTGGATATTACTAATGGATTTGTGGATGCAAGGTCTCTTATATCACTCATCACAATCAAATGAAATCTATATGAATATCATCTACTGCTCATTGGATATAATTGGAGACCCCTAAACAATCATTCTATGAGGTCAATCAATTTTTATGAAGATTAGAACTGAAAGCTCATATGTCAAAATTATTCAACCAAAACTGACAGCACTCAATGCTTGATAATCATCAGAAGAATATTTCCAACCAATGCCTAAGAGGTCAATCGAGCAAATTCTAAAACAATCACTTAGAACAACTCGAAGCAAACAAAATCAACTCACCGGATCAACCGATGTTTCCAGAAAACAACACATCGGTCGAGTTGGTTTAGCAGAAGAAGAAGACCTCAGAACTAAGTACTCACTGGATCATCCGATGCTAAAGGGATGTTACATCGGTCCATTAGTACAGTAAGAAATCTCCCTGGACCAAGTGTAGCACCGGACCATCCGATGTACAACTATAAACACATCGGTTGATCACTCCAGTAAGCATCAATTCTGAACAAATTTTGGATGAAGTGCCACCGGATCATCCGACGAGAAGGAAAGTGAAACATCGGTCTAACAACGGTCATATCTGACACAGTGACATCAACTAATTTGGATTCGACCGATGATAACTGAAGGGGGAGCATCGGATCATCCGGTTTTCGCAGAATAGTGATGTCAGTCTACTTTTCCAACAGCTATTTCGTGGAGGCTGGCTATTTATACCCCTTCAACCAGTCTATTCGACTAGTCTTGACAACCAGAGCTACTCTACACATTCTCAAGCATTCAAGACATTGAGCCAACACTTCTACATCATTTACACCACTTACACACCAAGAGATAGGCTAGAACTTGCTAGAGATAGTGCTTGTGTGCTTCCATTCTTGGTGATTGGAATCTCTAGTGTAGTGGGAGTTGTAAGGGAGTGTCCCTTGGTGATTGTATTGGAGAGAGCCTTCCGGAGCTTGCCAAGACGATTGTGGAAGCCCGGAGGATCCAACTTGTACAAGGCTTGAGCTCCACCTTGCCAAGGTTCGCGAACGGAGAAGTATAGTGAAGATCCCTGGTCTCGGTGACTTGGGAGTGGTTATACCCTTTGGTGGGTGCCACAACGTGGATGTAGGAAGATCTTGACGATCTTGCTGAACCACGGGATAAATCTTCGTGTCCTCGTGTCTCCTTGGGAGTTTGCACTTTCTTCCTCTCCCCTTACACTTATGCATTTCTTATACCGCAAAGTTACTATTCACTTGAATGCATAGGTTGTTTGCATAGGGAATTGGGCTTTTAGAAATTAAGTTTTATTGCTTTAATTTTTTTGAAAAGAAGCCCAATTCACCCCCCTCTTGGGCATTCGATCCTTACAATTGGTATCAGAGCAAGGTTGCTCGTTGGATCATTCTAGCTTCACCGCTAGAGAGCCAAAATGGCCAAGAATGGGGGTTCGGTTCCTATCTTCGAGGGCAAGAACTTTGCCTATTGGAAAGCACGCATGCGTGCTTATCTAGAGGCTATTGCTCCCGAGGTATGGGAAGCGACCCATATGGGATTTGGTGAGCATAATTATGTTGTTGATCAAGTCAAGTGGGATGCTAAAGCTAGAAATGCCATTTATGAATGCATTAGCCAAGATGTGTTTGCTTGGATTGCTAGCAAAGAAAAACATGTGAAATTTGGGCTTGCTTGATTGAAATTCATGAGGGTTCTTCTCGCGTCAAAGAACTAAAATATCATATGCTTAAAGCCAAATATGATGAGTTCAAAATGATACCTCATGAAAATGTCAATGAAATATTTTCTCGCTTGAATGTGCTTATCGAGGAAATTAATGCTCTTGACATTGCTTCTCTTGGCAAGGGACTCATCAACCGCAAGATTCTTATGCTCCTTCCAAAGCCAAAGTACAACATCATCAACTCCATGCTTCAAAAAGAATCTCTTGACCACATTGAAGTTTCGGAACTTATTGGAGAGATTCACGCTCATGATATGAGTGTACTTGGGATGATGGAGCAATCATCTTCAAAGACAATTGCTCTAAAGGCCTCCACCAAGAAAACAAGTCTCAAGAAAAAGAAAGTGGTTGAGCCCAGCTCAAGTGAAGAAGAGCAAGCATCAAGTGAAGATGACGATGATGAGCTTGCTTTGATGATGAGAAAGTTCTCTTGCTTGAACTCCAAAATTGCCAAGAAGGGATACACCTTTGATCCCAAGAAGAAAGCTTTTCTACCAAGGAGGGATGATAACAAGACTTGCTACAATTGTGGTGATCAAGGCCACATCTCCTATGATTGTCCAAAACCGGACAAAAGAAGAGAGAACCACAAGGGCAAGCATCACAAGCTTGAAGATGGTGAAGATGATGAAGAAGAGGTCAAGCCCAAACCAAGATCCTTTGGGAATAAGAAACATGACAAGGGCAAAAAGGCAAAACTCTTCCCAAAGAAGAGAAAAGGACCACAAAAGGTGTTCATATGTGAGGCAAATGAATGGATTACTGACGAAGAATCAAGTGATGAAGAGAGTGAAGCAGAAGAAGAAAGTTTGGCCGGCCTTGCCATTGCAAACAATGATGACTCATCTCTTCATCGACCTCCCATGTGCCTCATGGCTAAAGTTAACACCAAGGTATGTGATGACTCTAGCAATGATGAGCTTTCCCCCGATGATTTAACTTCATTAATAAATGAATACCACACTATCATTAAGAGGGAAAAGAGTAAGGTCAAGGCCCTTGATGAAACTCGTGCTAAGCTTGAGAGTCCTAACCTTGATTTGCTTGACAAGTATGAAAGCATACTTAAGGAGCATGACACGCTCAAATATCATGTCAAGCAAATTGAGGAGGATAAGGATAAAATCAAGCTAGATCATCATGAGCTTGACTTAGCCCACCAAGCACTCTTGGGAAAGCACAATGAGTTAATCCAAGAGCATCAAGTACTTAACCTTGCTTATGAAGCTCTTGATCAAGAATTGAAAAATATAAAGAAACAAACTCTTAATGATAAGGTATCTATTAATTCTCATGCCACTAATGTCTTGCATAAGTCTTTGCCTTTGAAAGAGAATGCTAAGGAGAAAGACTTGTTGGAAGAAATTGAAAGTCTCCGAACTAGTGTGGCAAGACTATCTAAAGGAGAAGTCAAGCACAAGGAAATCCTCTTCCAACAAGCAAAGGCCTTCAACAAGAGAGGACTTGGATCCTTCCCGGTGCCTAACAAAGGAAAGGTGCCCTCACCGGAGCTTGGAACAAGCTTCATCAAGGAAGTTGGTTCCTATTGCCAACATTGTGAGGTCACCAGTCACCATACAAGGGAGTGTCCTCTTCCTAATAGGCCTTCTCCAAAATTTCCTACTAACTACAAGTCTACTTTCAATGATCATTATTATCTCTTGAGTAAAGTATATGGCAAGGTGAAGGAAAGGTTCATTGGCAAGGACATAAAGGGCATGAAGGGGAAGCTTCCCAAGCAACTTTGGGTCCCCAAAACACTTGTATCACACATACAAGGACCTAAGTTGGCTTGGGTGCCTAAAGTCAAAAATTGAATTCATGTGTGTAGGTGAACTAAAAAGCCGAAGGAAAGCATTGGGTACTCGATAGCGGGTGCACTCAACATATGACCGGCAACGATGGTATGTTCACCACCATAGAAAACCCCAGCAGTCATGAACAAGTCACCTTTGGTGATAACTCTAAGGGGAAGGTAATTGGTTTAGGTAAGATTGCAATTTCAAATGATTTATCTATTTCCAATGTATTGTATGTTAAGTCACTTAGTTTCAATTTGCTTTCTATTGCACAACTATGTGATCTTGGACTAATGTGCACCTTTAGCAAAAATGATGTTGTTGTGACTAGTGAAACAAGCCAAGAACTAATCTTCAAAGGACTTCAGCATGGACATCTCTACCTAGTAGACTTCACCAGCAAGGATGCTAGCTTGACCACTTGTCTTTTCACTAAGACAAGTTTGGGTTGTCTATGGCATCGACGCATAGCACACATTGGAATGAGCAAGCTCAAGAAGTCATTCAAGCTTGGGATGGTGACCATCGTGAAGGATGTCACATTTGAGAAGAACAAGCTTTGTAGCGCTTGTCAAGCCAGGAAGCAAGTTGCTTCACACCACCCGATGAAGACAATGGTGTCAACCTCCAAGCCACTTGAGTTATTCCACATGGACCTCTTCGGACCGTCCACATATCAAAGTCTTGGCGGTAATCTCTATTGTCTTGTTATAGTTGATGACTACTCTCGCTATGCTTGGACTTTGTTTATAGGTGATAAGAGTGAAACT
Organism: Tuctoria greenei; assembly: GCA_036927565.1. NCBI lineage: Eukaryota > Viridiplantae > Streptophyta > Magnoliopsida > Poales > Poaceae > Tuctoria > Tuctoria greenei. Next base: position 155,557,634 of record JAYESD010000005.1, on the reverse strand, counting down.
CCGGAAGTGTTCAAGACCTTCGCTAACCATGCTCAAAGGGAATTTCAACTTCCCATCATCAAGGTCTGGAGCGACAACGGCACCGAATTCAAGAACTACAACATTGGGGAGTGGTGTGATCATGAAGGTGTGAAGCATGAGTTTTCGGCCACATACACTCCTCAACAAAATGGTGTCGTTGAAAGGAAGAACAAGACTCTCATCACTCTTGCACGAGCAATGCTTGATGACTATGGAACGTCCGAGAAGTTTTGGGCCGAAGCAATCAACACGGCGTGCCATGCCGCAAATAGGGTCTACCTACATCGACTACTTCAAAAGACCCCATACGAACTTCTCATTGGGAGAAAGTCCAACATCTCCTATTTCCGAGTCTTCGGGTGCAAGTGCTACATCTACCACAAGAAAAGGCTCGGTAAGTTTGAAAGAAGATGTGATGTTGGTATATTTATTGGTTATGCATCAAACTCAAAAGCATATCAAGTATTCAACCAAACCTCCGGTTAATTGAGGAAAGTTATGATGTTGGGTTTGATGAAACTAATGGCTCCCAAGAGGAGAGTTTTGGTCATAATGAAATAGATGATGAGCCTCTACGAGAAGCTATGAAGAACATGACCATTGGAGATATCAAGGCTAAAGTTGAGGAGAACCATGATCAAGGGGGAGCTTCAAGTTCCAACATCAACACATCCATGGCGCCTCAAGTTGACGAAGAAGAGAAGGATGATCCATTGCCGACACAAGATTCACAAGCCACACAACATCAAGAAGAAGAACAAGTCCATGATCAAGTCCAACCACAAGAAGAGCAACACGCATCACCACCGCCAAGTGCTTCACAACAACTCATGAGGCATGGACGCATCTCCAAGGTGCATCCGATTGACCAAATCATCGGAAGTCCGTCAAGGGGAGTAAGTACACGTTCTCGCCATTTCGCTACGTTTTGTGAGCACTACTCGTTTGTTTCATGTGTAGAACCCACTCACTTTGAGGAAGCACTCCAAGATCCATATTGGGTGATGGCCATGCAAGAATAAATCAACAACTTCATCCGCAATGAAGTTTGGGTGTTGGAGGAGCGACCCAAGGACAAGAACGTCATCGGAACAAAGTGGTTGTACCGCAAAAAACAAGATGAGAACGGCGTTGTGGTCCGCAACAAGGCAAGACTTCTGTCCAAGGGTTTCTCGCAAGTTGAAGGACTAGACTTTGGGGAGACATTTGCTTCGGTCGCCCGACTAGAAGCCATCCGTATACTTATTGCCTTTGCATCACATCATAACATAAAGCTTTATCAAATGGATGTGAAAAGTGCCTTTCTTAATGGTTATATTAATGAGCTTGTCTATGTTGAACAACCTCCCGGGTTTAAAGATCCGAGGAATCCTAATCATGTGTTTAGGTTGCACAAGGCGCTCTACGGGCTCAAGCAAGCACCTAGGGCGTGGTATGAACGACTACGAGATTTCTTGATCATGCAAGGATTCAAGATCGGGAGGGTGGACACTACACTCTTCACCAAAGACATCGACGGAGAACTCTTTATTTGTCAAATTTAGGTCGATGATATTATTTTTGGTTCAACTAACGAAGCTCTTAGCCATGAGTTTGGCAAAATGATGTCTAGGGAATTCGAGATGTCGATGATTGAAGAGCTCAACTTCTTCCCTGGATTTCAAATCAAGCAACTTCGAGAGGGGACCTTCATCTATCAAGAAAAGTATACCAAGGACCTCTTGAAGAAATTTGAGATGGGAGATTGTAGCTCAAGAAGTACTCCAATGGCAACAAATTGTCATCTCGACGCGGATAAGGACGGTAAACCTATTAACCAATCTAATTACCGTTCTATGATTGGTTCATTGCTTTATCTTACTGCATCTAGGCCCGATATCATGTTTAGTGTATGCTTGTGTGCTCGCTTTCAAGCGGCACCTAAAGAATCGCATCGGAAGGCGGTCTTTAGGATACTTCGGTATCTCAAGCATACCCCTAGTGTAGGCCTGTGGTACCCTAAAGGTGCAAAATTCCATCTCTTGGGTTACTCGGATTCGGACTTTGCCGGATGTCGTGTGGATCGCAAGAGTACCTCCGGTGGGTGCCACTTGCTTGGGCGTTCCCTAGTATCTTGGTCTAGCAAGAAGCAAAATTCCATTGCATTGTCCACGGCGGAAGCGGGATACATAGCAGCCGATGCATGTTGTGCCCAAATTCATTATATGAAGCAAACCCTTTTGGACTTTGGTATAAACTTGGTTGTGTGCCTCTCCTTTGTGACAATGAAAGTGTGGTTAAGATAGCTAAAAACCCTGTTCAACACTCCCGCACTAAGAACATTGATATTCGTCATCATTTCTTAAGGGACCATGAAGCTAAGGGAGACATCTCCTTGCGAGGTGTTAAGTACGAAGAACAATTGGCGGATATCTTCACTAAACCACTTGATGAGAAAACTTTTTCTAGACTAAGAAGTGAATTAAATGTGCTATATGCATCGAACGTCATGTAAGTTGCCATGATCATGTAAGAATGCATCTCATATAGGTCTTGTCTAACTTTCAAAGGATAGGGGTGAGCAAAGGTTAGCTTGGGATGGAGGTTCTTTTGGGTTTCCCCAAGACTTGGAGAGTGGCTCTCCCTGAAGAAGGCTTTGAAAGGTTCAAATTTGACAAGATAGATTTAATTTATGTCTTGCATGATGCCTGCCATATAGACTTGCACTCACGTTTAAATTTCTTGCATTATAAATTGTTTGGCATTGCATACGGTAGATTGTCACAAAGGGGAATCCACTTCATGAGAAAGAGACTTGTTTGAAATGCAATATCTCAACTCATATGATGTGGAAAGAACAAAATGTTAGGTGCGTTAATGCCTAAAGGAACATGCTTTAAAGAGATAGAAGTTTTCATCCTCTAGCTCACAAAGCATGGGCCTTACATTTTATTTGGATAATTTCCTCCCTATTTTCTTCGGTGTTCTATGTGCTTTAGGGCTTAGCCAAGTCATTGGCAATTAGTATTTTTGAGGGGTAAGGGGTTGCCCAAAAATTCCTAAGACTTTTGTTTCTCGTTGTGTGTTTAAGTCGAAGGACATATATGGGATGTTGTTGTTATGTAGTCATCGGATTATCCGATGCTTAGGGCAGAACCATCGTCGGATCAGTTTGTGTTCAAGTGCCAAGGGTCAGTTCAGTCAATAAGACAAATCAACTGACGAGTTCATTCCGAGAAACATCGGTGCATCCGATGTTCACATTTCTGGAGTTGTGCCACATTCAACCGATGTTAATCCTCTCATCGTTGGATCATCCGGTGTCAATGGTACTTTTGAAATACCCTTACTTTACCATTCGACCGATGCTCCTATCATCTGACGTCAGTTCATCCAGTGTTAAAATTTGAGCTAGGGTTCGGGCCCCACCTTTTTAGCGCGCCCCTTCCACTCCTTCTCTCTCCCCGACAACTCCTCTCCCCGACGCCGCTCCGTGCTTCACCTCCGCCGCCTCCTCGACCTGCTTCCACCCTCCGGCCACCGCCACCCTCCGGCCATCACCGCACCGCCGCAGCAGCGCCGCCGCCGCCGCTGTCCAGCCACCACCACCCTAAGCGCCGCCGCCACTACTCTCCACGCAGCACCGTCTGCCGCCGCCCACACTGCACCATCGCCCTCTGCGCCGCCGTGGTGCCCCTCCTACGGTCGTCGCCGCTTCACTGCTAGGGTTCCCCGGCCGCGACGACCTTTGCGTCGCTATCTCGTGCGCTCGAGCTCGTTGTCCCGCGTGCTCACCTCCGTCGTCGTCATGGGCCATTACAAGAAAGGAAAGGGCAAGGCTATCGAGGAGCCGGCCGCCAAAAAGCAGAAGTTGTCGAAGGAGGCGAAGAAAGCCCTAATGGTCGCTCGCGCCGCTGAGGAGCGAGAGCATGGCCGAGGAGGATCGTTGAGGATCCGCGAGGCCCGACAGAGGCAGCCTCCCGTGCCAGAGGAGTCAGAGGAAGAAGAGGAGCACGTAGTGCTGCTTGTTCGCCGGTGCTCAGCCAGGACCCGTGGAGGTCATCCAGCTACAGCCCCGAGACCGAGACCATCAGCAGCTGACCTTCGAGAGGACAGGGCGGTCCAGAGAGCCGTCTATGAGATGGACACCAACGTCCGTGTCGCTGAGGGTGTCCGCCTAATCTATTACAGGAAAGTGAAGGCCAAGCAGCTCAGGAAGCTCAGATGGAGTGTTCTGCTTGAGGAGTGGTTCCTGCAGCCCAGAGAGGCACTTGTGGACAGCTGCTTTTGGACCCTGACACAGGCGTCACTGTACGAGACTTACAGATGTCGGGGTCATAAGCTCTTCCAGCACAATTTCCTGGATTGAGATCAGCTTGCACTGGCAGCCGAGACAGAGATACGCCCTTACTTTGAGAGATATAGAGGGCTAGTGGAGCTGATGTCTTACGAGAGGAGTGCCTACGTGGAGGACTGGGTCTGAGTATTCTATGCCACACTCTATGTCTCTGAGGGCCGCAGATCCATTGATTTCATGTTCATGGGCCAGCATCATCACTTGACTAGGCAGACATTGGGACAGCTGCTAGGAGTGGATCTCCATGACACTTGCCTGCACGAGAGGGTGTATGGACAGGCTGACCCACCGAGGAGGCCACTTACTGGAGATGTGGCACCACCACTTGAGGAGATACGCTCACTATTCGCTCAGCCTTTCTCTCCAGACCAGCCGAGGGCACCGGCACTACTCACTTCAGCTGCACGCACTATGCACCTTGCCTTGCATCACACACTTTTGCCGAGGTCCGGATGCCTTGAGGGGTTCACCAGGTTGCAGCAGACTCTCCTGTTCTATGTTGTGAAAGGGATGGAGTTCGACATTGTGGACATCCTGATCTGTGAGATGGAGGACGTCATCACTGATGGAGTCGGGATGATGAGGCAGCTTGTGTTTGGTCACTGGATCAGCTACTTGCTCTACATGGTAGCTCCAGAGGGGTCCGCCGTGCGTGACAGTCTCACCGATGAGAGTGTCACACGTTTCGGCCACTACCGTGCTCCAGCTCCTGGAGACCGCCGCCTTGGTTGTCCAGTTGAGCGTTAGGTTCGTGCCCGTCTCTCAGAGGAGGACTGGTCAGACCTGGAGAAGGAAGACGAGAGACTAGCACAGGCAGAGGCTCAGGGTGAGGATCTTCAGCACATATGGTCCGAGAGTGACACCAGCGATAGTGTCGAGGAGTACTTCCCTCCTCCTCCCTCACCCAGGCAGCACGACGCGGAGGCTGGAGGCTCGACTGTGCCACCTCCTACTCCACCTCCCGTGTCAGAGGCACAGGTCTCTCAACCATCTGAGCTTACCTCCCTACTTCAGCAGATGGTTGAGCAGCAGCGCTTGGACCGACTTGCAGCTGAGCAGGCCCGAGATGAGCAGGCTGCGCGTCTCTTGGAGCTCCAGCAGCAGCAGCAAGAGATGCAGCAACAGATAGCCCGTGAGAGGCAAGAGGACACTGACGGGCTGACTGGGCTGATTGATCAGATGCACCAGCGCTCTCTCGACCAGCAGCAGCAGACGCAGCAGGCGATGATGGGCATCCTGGGGTTGATCACCATCCTCTACACGCAGACCGGGATTGCCCTGCCATCGCAGCTTCCAGGCCTTGCTCCAGGTCCGCATGTCCTGGCACCAGCTTTAGCACCAGTGCCGACCACGCCGATCCCGACGATCAGCATGTCCCCACTGCTTGCTCCAGGTGCTCCTATCCACTCTCCTCTGCCGGCTACGACGCTTTTCCAGCAGATGCCAGCGTCCGCTGTCAGTGCCCCGTTGCCAGCAGTTCAGACTCAGGAGGCACTGACATCGGCTCCCGCAGCTCCCGTCACCGCTACTCCAGCCTCAGTAGCAGCAGGCAGCAGCTCCGACGACAGCACCCCTGACGGTGACTAGTTCGTCATCGCCCCGAGCGCTCAGGATCCTTAGGCACTCGGCTTCCTTTTTGGTGTCTTGATGCCAAAGGGGGAGAAGAGTTAGGGGGAGGATAGCTTAGTCCCAGGGGGAGTCCTAGCTGTAAGGGGAGTTTCTATCTCTTTGGGAGTTCTTTTGTAATTTGGAGATTTGCTACTCTTTTGCTATTTATTGAATATTTGTGTGCCACTTAATTCTTTCGAGTTATTGATCGTTTTTGAGCCTTCAAGTTTAAGTGTGCCAAATCTTGTACTTATTGCATATCTTCTTGAGTATCGTATTCTTAAATTCATTACTATTATGCTTTACCTGTTGTGTTGTCATCAATCACCAAAAATGGGGAGATTGAAAGCATCTAGGCCCCATGAGGTATGGTTTCGGTGATTAATGACAACCGTTGGATATTACTAATGGATTTTTGGATGCAAGGTCTCTTATATCATTCATCACATCAAATGAAATCTATATGAATATCATCTACTGCTCATTGGATATAATTGGAGACCCCTAAACAATCATTATATGAGGTCCATCAATTTTTATGAAGATTAGAACTAAAAGCTCATATGTCAAAATTATTCAACCAAAATTGACAACAATCAATACTTGATAATCATCAAAAGAATATTTCCAACCAATGCCTAAGAGGTCAATCGAGCAAATTCTAAAAGAATCACTTAGAACAACTCGAAGCAAACAAAATCAACTCACCGGATCAACCAATGTTTCTAGAAAACAACACATCGGTCGAGTTGGTTTAGCAGAAGAAGAAGACCTCAGAACTAAGCACTCACCAGATCATCCGATGCTAAAGGGATGTTACATCGGTCCATCAGTACAGTAAGCAATCTCCCTGGACCAAGTGTAACACCGGACCATCCGATGTACCACTATAAAGACATCGGTTGATCACTCCAGTAAGCATCAATTCTGAACAAATTCTGGATGAAGTGCCACTGGATCATCCGATGAGAAGGAAAGTGAAACATCAGTCTAACAACAGTCATATCTGACACAGTGACATTAGCTAATTTGGATTCGACCGATGATAATTGAAGGGGGAGCATCGGATCATCCGGTGTTCGCAGAACAGTGATGTCAGCCTACTTTTCCAATGGCTATTTCGTGGAGGCTGGCTATATATACCCCTTCAACCAGTCTATTCGACTAGTCTTGACAACCAGAGATACTCTACACATTCTCAAGCATTCAAGACATTGAGCCAACACTTCTACATCATCTACACCACTTGCACACCAAGAGATAGGATAGAACTTGCTAGAGATAGTGCTTGTGTGCTTCCATTCTTGGTGATTGGAATCTCTAGTGTAGTGAGAGCTGTAAGGGAGTGTCCCTTGGTGATTGTATTGGAGAGAGCCTTCCGGAGCTTGCCAAGACAATTGTGGAAGCCCGGAGGCTCCAACTTGTACAAGTCTTGAGCTCCACCTTGCCGAGGTTGGCGAACGGAGAAGTATAGTGAAGATCCCCGGTCTCGGTGACTTGGGAGTGGCTATACCCTTTGGTGGGTGCCACAACGTGGACGTAGGAAGATCTTGACGATCTTGCCGAACCACGGGATAAATCTCCGTGTCCTCGTGTCTCCTCGGGAGTTTGCACTTTCTTCCTCTCCCCTTACACTTATGCATTTCTTATACCGCAAAGTTACTATTCACTTGAATGCATAGGGAATTGGGCTTTTAGTAATTAAGTTTTATTGCTTTAATTTTTTTGAAAAGAAGCCCAATTCACCCCCCCCCTCTTGGGCATTCGATCCATACAACAACCTGCTCAGCTCGGGCCTGCTCAGCTGCAAGCCTATCCAGACGCTACTACTCAACCATCTGCTGGAGTAGAGAAGTCAACTCAGATGGCTGAGAAACCTGTGCCTCGGACACCGGAGGTGGAGTAGGAGGTGGCACAGTCGAGCCTGCAGCCTCCGCGTCGTGCTGTCTGGGTGAGGGAGGAGGTGGGTAGTACTCCTCGACACTATCGCTGGTGTCACTCTCGGACCAAATGTGATGTAGATCCCCACCCTGAGCCTATGCCTGTGCTAGTATCTCATCTTCCTTCTCCAGGTCTGACCAATCTTCCTCTGAGAGACGGGCACGGACCTGACGCTCAACTGGACGGCCAAGGCGGCGGTCTCCATGAGCTGGAGCAGGGTAGTGCCCGAACCGTGTGACGCTCTCATCGGTGATACTGTCACGAACGGCGTACCCCTCTGGAGCTATCATGTAGAGCAAGTGATTGATCCAGTGGCCAAACACAAGCTGCCTCATCATCCCAACTCCGTCAGTGATGACGTCCTCCATATCACAAATCAGGATGTCCACAATGTCGAACTCCATCCCATTCATAACGAAGAACGGGAGAGACTGCTGCAAGCTGGTGAACCCCTCAAGGTATCCGGACCTCGGCAGAAGTGTGCGATGCAAGGCAAGGTGCATAGTGCACGCAGCTAGAGTGAGTAGTGCCGGTACCCTCGGCTGGTCTGGAGAGAAAGGCTGAGCGAACAGTGAGCATATCTCCTCAAGCGGTGGTGCCACACCTCCAGTGAGTGGCCTCCTCGGTGGGTCAGCCTGCCCATACACTCTCTCGTGTAGGCATGTGTCGTGAAGATCCACTCCTAGCAGCTGTCCCAAAGTCTGCCTGGTCAGGTGGTGATGCTGGCCCATGAACATGAAATCAATGGATCTGCGGTCGTCAGAAACGTAAAGTGTGGCATAGAATACTCAGACCCAGTCCTCCACGTAGGCACCACTCTCGTAAGACATCAGCTCCACTAGCCCTCTATACCTCTCAAAGTAAGGGCGTATCTCTGTCCCGGTTGCAAGTGCAAGCTGATCCCAATCCAGGAAATTGTGCTGGAAGAGCTTATGGCCCCGACGTCTGTAAGTCTCGTACAGCGACGCCTGTGTCAGGGTCCAAAAGCGGCTATCCACAAGTGACTCTCTGGGCTGCGGGAACCACACCTCAAGTAAAATGCTCCATCTGAACTTCCTGAGCTGCTTGGCCTTTAACTTCTTGTAATCTGTCAGGCGGACACCCTCACCAACACGGACGTTGGTGTCCATCTCATAGACGGCTCTCTGGGCCCCCCTGTCCTCTCGAAGGTCATCTGCTGACGGTCTCGGTCTCGGTGCTGCAGCTGGATGACCCCCACGGGTCCTGACTGAGCGCCGGCGAACTAGCGGCACCTCGAGCTCCTCTTCCTCCTCTGGTTCCTCAGGCACCATAGGCTTCCTTTGTCGGGCCTCGCGGATCCTCAACGATCCCCCTCGGCCACGCTCTTGCTCCTCAGCGGCGCGAGCGGCCATCAGGGCTTTCTTCACCTCCTTCGACATCTTCTGCTTTTTGGCGGTTGGCTCCTCAATAGCCTTGCCCTTTCCCTTCTTGTCATGGCCCATGACGATGGTGAAGATGAGCACACGGGACAACGAGCTCGGGTGCACGGGACGGCGATGCAAGGATCGTCGCGGCCAGGTGAACCCTAACGACGAAGCGGTGCAACAGAGAGCAAGGCGACCGAAAGAAGGGCACCACGACAGCGCAGAGGGCGGCGGCTGTGCTTGGGGCGCAGTGGCCACAGCGCTTAGGGTGGTGGCGGCCGGACAGCGGCGGGGGTCAGAGGGCGGCGGCGCTACGGCGGTGGCCGGAGGCACGGAGCGGAGGTGAGGCGTCGGGCTCTGAGCGGCGAAGTCGGAGAAAGAGAAAAGAGAGTGAAGGGGCGCACTAAAAAGGTGGTGCCTGAACCCTAGCTCAAAATTTAACATCGGATGAACTGACGTAATATGAGGGTTGCATCGGTCGAATAGTACAGTAAGGGTATTCCAAAAGTTCCATTGACATCGGATGCTCCGACGATGAGAGGATTAGCATCGTTTGATTTTGGCACAACTCCGGAAATGTGAACATCGGATGCTCCGATGTTTCTTAGAATGAACTCGTCGGTTGATTTGACTTTCTAACTGATTTGACCCTTGGCACTTGAACACAAATTGATCCGATGATGGTTCTGCCCTAAGCATCGGACAATCCGATGACTACAAAACAGCAACATCCCATATATGTCCTTTGACCCAAACAAACAAACACGAAGAAACACATGTCTTAGGACTTTTTGGGCAACCCCTTACCCCTCAAAAATACTAATATCCAATAACTTGGCTAAGCCCTAAAGCAAATAGAACACCAAAGAAAATAAGGAATAGATCCAAATAAACTGTAAGGCCCATGCTTTGTGAGCTAGAGGATGAAGACTTCTATCTTTTTAAAGCATGTTCCTTTAGACATTAACGCACCTAACATTTTGTTCTTTCCACATCATATGAGTTGAGATATTGCATTTCAAACAAGTCTCTTTCTCATGAGGTGGGTTCCGCTTTGTGACAATCTACCGTATGCAATGCCAAACAATTTAAAATGCAAGAAATTAAACGTGAGTGCAAGTCTATATGGCAGACATCATGCAAGACATAAAGTAAATCTATCTTGCCAAATTTGAACCTTTCAAAGGCTTCTTCAGGGAGAGCCACTCTCCAAGCCTTGAGGAAACCCAAAGGAACCTCCATTCCAAGCTAACCCTTGCTCACCCCTATCCTTTGAAAGTTAGACAAGACCTATATGAGATGCATTATTACATGATCATGGCAACTTACATGACATTCGATGCATCTAGAACATTTAATTCACTTCTTAGTCTAGAAAAAGTTTTCTCATCAAGTGGCTTAGTGTAAATATCCGCCAATTGTTCTTCAGACCTAACACCTCGCAAGGAGATGTCTCCCTTAGCTTCATGGTCCCTCAAGAAATGATGGCGAATATCAATGTGCTTAGTGCGGGAGTGTTGAACGGGGTTTTTAGCAATCTTAACCACACTTTCATTGTCACAAAGTAGAGGCACACAACCAAGTTTAATACCAAAGTCCAAAAGGGTTGGCTTCATATAAAGAATTTGGGCACAACATGCACCGGCCGCTATGTATTCCGCTTCCGCCGTGGACAAAGCAACGAAATTTTGCTTCTTGCTAGACCAAGATACTAGGGAACACCCAAGCAAGTGGCACCCACCGGAGGTACTCTTACGATCCACACGGCATCCGGCAAAGTCCGAATCCGAGTAACCCAAGAGATGGAATTTTGCACCTTTAGGGTACCACAGGCCTAAACTAGGGGTATGCTTGAGATACCGAAGTATCCTAAAGACCGCCTTCCAATGTGATTCTTTAGGTGCCGCTTGAAAGTGAGCACACAAGTATACACTAAACATGATATCGGGCATAGATGCGGCAAGATAAAGCAATGAACCAATCATAGAACAGTAATTAGATTAGTTAATAGGTTTACCGTCCTTATCCGCATCGAGATGACAATTTGTTGCCATTGGAGTACTTCTTGAGCTACAATCTCCAATCTCAAATTTCTTCAAGAGGTCATTGGTATACTTTTCTTGATAGATGAAGGTCCCCTCTCGAAGTTGCTTAATTTGAAATCCAAGGAAGAAGTTGAGCTCTCCAATCATCGACATCTCAAAGTCCCTAGACATCATTTTGCCAAACTAATGGCTAAGAGCTTCGTTAGTTGAACAAAAAATAATATCATCGACATAAATTTGACAAATAAATAATTATCCGTCGTTGTCTTTGGTGAAGAGTGCAGTGTCCACCCTCCCGATTTTGAATCCTTGCATGATAAAGAAATCTCGTAGCTGTTCATACCACGCCCTAGGTGCTTGCTTGAGCTCGTAGAGCACCTTGTGCAACCTAAACACATGATTTGGATTCCTCGGATCTTCAAACCCAGGAGGTTGTTCAACATAGACAAGCTCGTTAATATAACCATTAAGAAAGGCACTTTTCACATCCATTTGATAAAGCTTTATGTTATGATGTGATGCAAAAGCAAGAAGTATACAGATGGCTTCTAGTTTGGCGACCGGAGCAAATGTCTCCCCAAAGTCTAGTCCTTCAACTTGTGAGAAACCCTTGCCCACAAGTCTTGCCTTGTTGCGGACCACAACGTCACTCTCATCTTGTTTTTTGCGGTACACCCACTTTGTTCTGATGACATTCTTGGCCTTGGGTCGCTCCTCCAACACCCAAACTTCATTGCGGATGAAGTTGTTGAGTTCTTCTTGCATGGCCATCACCCAATTTGGATCTTGGAGTGCTTCCTCAATGTGAGTGGGTTCTACACATGAAACAAACGAGTAGTGCTCACAAAACGTAGCGAAATGGCGAGAACGTGTACTTACTCCCCTTGACGGACTTCCGATGATTTGGTCAATCGAATGCGCCTTGGAGATGCGTCCATGCCTCATAAGTGGTTGTGAAGCACTTGGCGGTAGTTATGCGTGTTGTTCTTCTTTTGGTTGGACTTGGTCATGGACTTCTTCTTCTTCTTGATGTTGTGTGGCTTGTGAATCTTGAGTCGGCAATGGACCATCCTTTTCTTCTTCATCAACTTGAGGTGTCATAGATTTGTTGATGTTGGAACTTGAAGCTCCCCCTTGATCATGGCTCTCCTCAACTTTAGGCTTGATGTCTCCAATGGTCATGTTCTTCATAGCTTCTCGTAGAGGCTCATCATCTATTTCATCATGACCAAAACTCTCCTCTTGGGATCCATTAGTTTCATCAACCTCAACATCACAACTTTCCTCAACTAAACCGGAGGTTTGGTTGAATACTCGATATGCTTTTGAGTTTGATGCATAACCAAGAAATATACCAACATCACATCTTCTTTCAAACTTACCGAGCCTTTTCTTGCGATAGATGTAGCACTTGCACCCGAAGACTCGGAAATAGGAGATGTTGGGCTTTCTCCCAATGAGATGTTCGTACGAGGTCTTTTGAAGTAGTCGATGTAGGTAGACCCGATTTGCAGCATGGCACGCTGTGTTGATTGCTTCGGCCCAAAATTTCTCAGACCTGCCATAGTCATCAAGCATTGCTCGCGCAAGAGTGATGACAGTCATGTTCTTCCTTTCAATGACACATTTTGTTGAGGAGTGTATGTGGCCGAAAACTCATGCTTCACGCCTTCACGGTCACACCACTCCCCAATGTTGTAGTTCTTGAATTCGGTGCCGTTATCACTCCGGACCTTGATGATGGGAAGTTGAAATTCCCTTTGAGCACGGTTAGCGAAGGTCTTGAACACTTCCGGAGTTTCACTCTTGTCACCTAGAAACAAAGTCCAAGCATAGCGAGTGTAGTCATCAACTATAACAAGATAATAGAGGTTACCGCCAAGACTTTGATATGTGGACGGTCCGAAGAGGTCCATGTGGAGTAACTCAAGTGGCTTGGAGGTTGACACCATTGTCTTCATCAGGTGGTGTGAAGCAACTTTCTTCCCGGCTTGACAAGCGCTACAAAGCTTGTTCTTCTCAAATGTGACATCCTTCACGCCGGTCACCATCCCGAGCTTGAATGACTTCTTGAGCTTGCTCATTCCTATGTGAGCTATGTGTCGATGCCATAGCCAACCCAAACTCGTCTAGTGAAAATACAAGTGGTCAAGCTAGCATCCTTGTTGGAGAAGTCTACTAGGTAGAGATGTCCATGCCGAAATCCTTTGAAGATTAGTTCTTGGCTTGTTTCACTAGTCACAACAACATCATTCTTGCTAAATGTGCACGTTAGTCCAAGATCACATAATTGTGCAATAGAAAGCAAATTGAAACTAAGTGACTTAACATACAATACATTGGAAATAGATAAATCATTTTAAATTGCAATCTTACCTAACCCAATTACCTTCCCCTTAGAGTTATCACCAAAGGTGACTTGTTCATGATTGTCGGGGTTTTCTATGGTGGTGAACATACCATCGTTGTCGGTCATATGTTGAGTGCACCCGCTATCGAGTACCCAATGCTTTCCTCCGGCTTTATAGTTCAGCTACACACATGAATTCAATTTTTGACTTTAGGCACTCAAGCAAACTTAGGTCCTTGTATGTGTGATACAAGTGTTTTTGGGACCCAAAGTTGCTTGGGGAGCTTCCCCCTCATGCCCTTCATGTCCTTGCCAATGAACCTTGCCTTCACCTTGCCATCTACTTTACTCAAGAGATAATAATGATTATCGAAAGTAGACTTGTAGTTAGTAGGCAATTTTGGAGAAGGCCGGTTAGGAAGAGGACACTCCCTTGTATGGTGACCAGTGACCTCACAATGTTGTCAATAAGAACCAACTTCCTTGATGAAGCTTGTTCTAAGCTCCAGTGAGGGCACCTTTCCTTTGTTAGGCACCGGGAAGGATCCAAGTCCTCTCTTGTTGAAGGCCTTTGCTTGTTGGAAGAGGATTTCCTTGTGCTTGACTTCTCCTTTAGATAGTCTTGCCACACTAGTGCGGAGACTTTCAATTTCTTTCAACAAGTCCTTCTCCCTAGCATTCTCTTTCAAAGGCAAAGACTTGTGCAAGACATTAGTGGCATGAGAAGTAATAGATACCTTATCATTAAGGGTTTCTTTCTTTATATTTTTCAATTCTTGATCAAGAACTTCATAAGCAAGGTTAAGTACTTGATGCTCTTGGATTAACTCATTGTGCTTTCCCAAGAGTGCTTGGTGGGCTAAGTCAAGCTCATGATGATCTAGCTTAATTTGAGCCTTATCCTCCTCAACTTGCTTGACATGAGATTTGAGCGTGTCATGCTCCTTAAGTATGCTTTCATACTTGTCAAGCAAATCGAGGTTAGCACTCTCAAGCTTAGCACGAGTTTCTTCAAGAGCCTTGACCTTACTCTTTTCCCTCTTAATGATAGTGTGGTATTCATTTATTAATGAAGTTGAGTCATCGGGGGAAAGCTCATCATCGCTAGAGTCATCACATACCTTGGTGTTACCTTTAGCCATGAGGCACATGGGAGGTAGATGAACAGATGAGTCATCATTGTTGGCAATGGAAAGGCCAGCCAAACTTTCTTCTTCCGCTTCACTCTCTTCATCACTTGATTCTTTGTCGGTGATCCATTCATTTGCCTCACACATGAACACCTTTTGTGGATCTTTCCTCTTCTTTGGGGAAGAGTTTTGCCTTCTTGCCTTTGTCATGCTTCTTCTTCCCAAAGGATCTTGGTTTGGGCTTGTCCTCTTCATCATCCTCACTATCTTCAAGCTTGTGATGCTTGCTCTTGTGGTTCTCTCTCCTTTTGTCCGGTTTTGGACAATCATAGGAGATGTGGCCTTGATCACCACAATTGTAGCAAATTTTGTTGCCATCTCTCCTTGGTAGAAAAGCTTTCTTCTTGGGATCAAAGGTGTATCCCTTCTTGGCAATCTTGGAGTTTAAGCGAGGGAACTTTCTCATCATCAATGCAAGCTCATCATCGTCATATTCACTTGATGCTTGCTCTTCTTCACTTGAGCTAGGCTCAACCACTTTCTTTTTCTTGAGACTTGTTTTCTTGGTGGAAGCCTTTAGAGCAATTGTCTTTGAAGATGATTGCTCCATCATCCCAAGTACACTCATCTCATGAGCGTGAATCTCTCCAATAAGTTCCGAAACTTCAATGTGATCAAGAGATTCTTTTTGAAGCATGGAGTTGATGATGTTGTACTTTGGCTTAGGAAGGAGCATAAGAATCTTGTGGTTGATGAGTCCCTTGCCAAGAGAAGCAATGTCAAGAGCATTAATGTAAGGACCGAATGCCTAAGAGGGGGGGGTGAATTGGGCTTTCTTCGAAAAATTCTAAGCAATTGAAACTTAATTTCCAAAGCCAAATTCCCTACGTGACTATCTATGCATTCTAGTAGATAGAAACTTTGCGGAATATAAAATGCATAAAAGTAAAGGAAGGAGAGGGATGAAAACTCCCGAGGAGACAAGGATTTATCCCGTGGTTCGGCAAGATCGTGAAGATCTTCCTACATCCACGTTGTGGCACCCACCAAAGGGTTTTGCCACACCCACGTCACCAAGACGAGGGGTCTTCACTATTCCTCTCCGTTCGCCTCCTTGGCAAGGTGGAGCTCAAGCCTTGTACAACTTCGACCTTCCGGGCTTCCACACACGCCTTGGCCCGGAAGTCTCTTCATGATTACAACACCAAGGGCACTCCCTTGAGGCTCTCACACTAACCTAGAGAGTCCACTCACACAGAATGGTGGCACACAAGCTCTCTCTCTAGCTAGTTCTAGCCTAAACCTTGGTGTAGAGGTGATCAAAAAGGTGTGGAAGTGATTGCTCTTGGCCTTGAACACTTGTGGATGTGTTGATAGCTTTGGGTGATCAAGACTTAACGAAATGACAGGGTTAGGGGGTATTTATAGCCAGCCTCCCCGAAATAGCCGTTGGAAAAGTAGGCTGACAGAACTTTACTGTGAACACCAGATGATCCGATGTCTCCCCTTTAGTTATCATCGGTCTAATTACTTTGGCTGACGTCATCGTGTCAGATATGACCGTTGTTAGACCGATGTTGCCCCTGTCTTCTCATCGGATGATCCAGTGGCTCTTCCTCCAGAATTTGCTTAATCTTGATGCTTACTGGAGTGATCGACCGATGTGTGTAAGTCTGCACATCGGTTGATCCGGTGCTTCACTTGGTCCAAAGGTATTGCAAACTGTACTGATGGACCGATGTCACTGAGCCATTCACATCGGATGATCCGGTGAGCACATTTGTCTGAGGTCTTTTTCTTCAGTTGAACCAACTCGACCGATGTGTACATTTCTGAAATCATCGGTTGATCCGGTGAGTTGATTTTTTTTTGCTTCGAGTTGTTTTGAGTGAATCTTTTGTGTCTTGCTCAGATGACCTCTTAGACATTTGTTCTACAAGGCTCTCTGATGATCTTCAAGCATTGTATGTTGTCAACATATAGTTGAGTGACTTAGACATAAGAGCTTTCACTTCGTGTCTTTATCTCATTGATTTGATCTCAAAAGTTGATTGTATATGGGTCTCCAGTGACATATTCATTTCATTTTATGAGTGATTATGGGGACCTTGCATTCACAAATTCATTAGTAAAGTTCAATGGTTGTCATTAATCACCAAAACCGTACATCATGAGGGGCCTAGATGCTTTCAATCTCCCCCTTTTTGGTGATTGATGACAACACAATAATCAAGGCGCAATAGTAATGAATTTGATAAAATGAAACTTAAAAGAATATGCAATGAATACAGGACGTCACACTTGAAGCTTAAGCACCAATTAATAACTCAAGTGTGAATAATAAGAGATCAAAAAACATAGATAAACACCAAATTAGCCCAATCGATTAAAAACTCATGGAAATAAGTTCATTAGATCTCAAAGGTAGTAAATGAGTAGCAAACACACCAAATGTAGCAGACACACTGAATTACAAGAATGATAAACGATAAATGATAAAAAGAGACTCCCCCTGACACTAAGACTCCCCCTGACACTAAGACGCTCCCCCTGACTCCTCTAACTCTTCTCCCCCTTTGGCATCAAGACACCAAAAAGGGATCCGAGCGTCTAAGGACCCTGAGTACTGGGCGCGATGACGAACTGGTCACTGTCGCTGTCGTCGGAGCTGCTGGCTGGAGTAGCGGTGGAGGGAGCTGCCGGAGCCGAAGGAACCACCGTCGGGGCCTGCTGTGGAGGAGCTGCTGGAGCAGGGGAACTGACGACAAAGGCCGGCGACTGCTGGAACAAGGTCGTGGCCAGCAGCAGGGAGTGAAGCGGGGCACTAGGAGCCAGAAGAGGAGACATGCTGAAGGAGGGAATCGGTGTAGAAGGTACTGGGGCCACTGGAGCGGTAGCTGGAGCCAAGACTGGAGGTGGTGGAGCGACTCCTGGCAGCTGCAACGGGAGGGCAATCCCGGTCTGGGTGTAGAGGTTGGTGATCAACCCCAGGATGCCCATCATCGCCTGCTGCGTCTGCTGATGCTGGTCGAGGGTGCGCTGGTGCATCTGGTCGATGAGCCCCGTCAGCCTGTCAGTGTCTTCACGCCTCTCACGGGCGATCTGACGCTGCATCTCCTGCTGCTGCTGCTGGAGCTCAGGAGACGGGCGGCCTGCTCCGCTCGGGCCTGCTCGGCTACCAGCCTGTCCAGACGATGCTGCTCAACCATCTGCTGGAGGAGCGACGTCAGCTCTGACGGCTGCGTGACCTACGCCTCAGTGACGGGAGGTGGAGTAGGTGGTGGCACTGTAGAGCCTCCAGCCTCCGCGTCGTGCTGCCTGGGAGAGGGCGGAGGAGGGAAGTACTCCTCGACACTGTCATCGGTGTCGCTCTCGGACCAGATGTGCTGCAGGTCCTCCCCCTGTGCCTCAGCCTCGGCAAGCCTCTCATCCTCCTTCTCTAGGTCAGACCAGTCCTCCTCAGACAGTCGGGCCCTGACCTGACGCTCAACTGGACGGCCAAGGCGACGGTCTCCAGGAGCTGGGGCACGGTAGTGTCCAAACCGTGTCACACTCTCGTCAGAGAGACGGTCGTGCACGGCGGACCCCTCGGGAACCATCATAGTGAGCAGGTAGCTGATCCAGTGCCCATATACTAGCTGCCTCATCATGCCCACACCGTCTGTGATCACATCCTCCATCTCGCATATGAGGACGTCCATGATGTCAAACTCCATCCCGTTCATGATGTAGAACAGGAGAGTCTGCTGCAAGCTGGTGAACCCCTCCAAATAGCCAGACCTCAGCAGGAGCGTGCGGCGCAAGGCGAGGTGCACTGTGCGCGCAGCAGGAGTCAACAAAGCAGGAACTCTCAGCTGGTCAGGAGAGAAGGTAGGACCGAACAAATAATGAATCTCCTCCAGCGGTGGTGCCACTCCTCTAGTGAGCGGCCTCCTCGGTGGGTCTGCCTGACCATAGACCCTCTCATGTACGCAGGTGTCGTGCAAGTCCACTCCAAGCAACTGTCCCAGCGTCTGCCTCGTCAGGTGGTAGTGCTGACCCATAAACATGAAGTCAATAGATCTTCTGCCCTCAGAGACATAGAGGGTGGCGTAGAAGACGCGGACCCAATCTTCCGCGTAGGCACTCCGCTCATATGCCATCAGCTGCACCAAACCTCGGTACCTCTCAAAGTAAGGACGGATCTCCGTCTCTGCTGCCAAAGCTAGCTGTCCCCAATCCAGATAGTTGTGTTGAAACAGCTTGTGCCCTCGACACCTGTAGGTCTCGTAGAGAGACGCCTGGGTGACAGTCTAGAAGCGACTATCCACCAGAGCTTCTCGGGACTGTGGGTACCACTCCTCAAGCAGCACATTCCATCTGAGCTTGCGAAGTTTCTTGGCCTTCATCTTCTGGTAGTTGGTCAACCGGACTCCTTCAGCGACATGGACAGTGGTGTCCATCTTGTAGATAGCACGCTGGGCCTCCCTGTCCTCACGATGGTCGGCAGCCGTCGGTCTCGGACGTGGTGCTGCCGTGGTGTGACCCCCACGGGTCCGGGCTGAGCGCCGGCGGACGAGAGGCTCAACCGGCTCTTCCTCGTCCTCGGAGTCGTCAATCACTGGAGGCCGCCTCGGACGAGCCTCATGGATCCTTAGCGACCCACTTCGGCCACGCTCACGCTCCTCGGCGGCGCGAGCGGCCATCAAGGCCTTCTTCTCCTCCTTTGATAGTTTTTGCTTCTTCGCGGCCGGCACCGCGATAGCCTTGCCCTTGTTCTTCTTGTCGTGAGCCATTGCGATGCGCAAGAGCACAGAGTCGACGACAACGGGCCGGGAAACCCTAGCGACGGGGTGATGACCGTAGAGGGATGAGATGGCGGCGTCGCTTGGGTGGAGGCGCGGAAGTGGCTAGGTGAAGCGGCGGCGGTGGCTGCGGTGAAGCGGCGCGTGGATGGAGGCGGCGGCGCTGGTGTGCGACGAGTGGATGGAGGCGGCGGCGCGGCGAGCGGCGGTGGCGTCCGGCGGGAGCACGGTGGCAGCGCTGTGGTGATGGTGGCGGCGGCCTGTGGGCGGCGGCAGCGTCCGGCGGCTGTGGAGGTGGAGCGGCGTGTGAGAGTTGGCGGTGGCGGCGTCGGGATCGGGAGAGAGGTAGGGGAAGGGGTACGGCCGGTTTAAATAGTGGGTCCCAAACCCTAGCCGAAATTTTAACACCGGATGGACCGATGTTAGATGGGATATGCATCGGTCGAATGCCACAGTAAGGATATTCAAAAAGTTGCTATCGACATCGGATGGACCAACGTTTAGGGTTTGAATCATCGGTCGAATGGCACAGTAAGGGTGTTCAAAAGAGGGATGTTGACACCGGATGGTCCGATGTGGGAGGAAGTAACATCAGTGGAATTGCCAACAGCTCCAGAATAGAGAACACTGGATGGACCGATGTTTTTCAGAATGAACGCGTCGGATCATTTGAGATTCTGACTGAACTGGCCCTTGAAGATTGAACACCTATTGGTCCGATGAGGGATTGACCTAGACATCGGATAATCTGATGACTGCAGAACAAAAACATCCCATATATGTCCTTTGACCAAACAACCAAGCAAAGCGAAACACATGTCTTAGGACTTTCTGGGCAACCCCTTACCCCTCCAAAATGCTAATATGCCAATAACTTGGCTAATCCTTAAAGCAAATGGAACACCGAGAAAAATAGGAGGAAAATATCCAAATAAAATGTAAGGTCCATGCTTTGTGAGGTAGAGTATGAAGACTTCTATCTCTTTGAAGCATGTTCCTCTAGGCATTAACGCACCTAACATTTTGTTCTTTCCACCTTATATGAGTTGAGATATTGCATTTCAAACAAGTCTCTTTCTCATGAGGTGGGTTCCCCTTTGTTACAATCTACCGTATGCAATGCCAAACATTTTATAATGCAAGAAATTGTAAATCTATATGGCAGGCATCATGCAAGGCATAAAGTAAATCTATCTTGCCAAGTTTGAACCTTTCAAAGGCTTCTTCAGGGAGAGCTACTCTCCAAGCCTTGGGAAACCCAAAAGAACCACCATCCCAAGCTAACCCTTGCTCACCCCTATCCTTTGAGAGTTAGGCAAGACCTATATGATATGCATTCTTACATGACGTTTGTTGCATCTAGTACATTTAATTCACTTCTTAGCCTAGAAAAAGTTTTCTCATCAAGTGGTTTAGTGAAGATATCCGCCAATTGTTCTTCGGACCTAACACCTCTCAAAGAGATGTCTCCCTTAGCTTCATGGTCCCTTAAGAAGTGATGGCGAATATCAATGTGCTTAGTGCGGGAGTGTTGAACAGGGTTTTTAGCTATCTTAACCGCACTTTCATTGTCACAAAGGAGAGGTACACAACCAAGTTTAATACCAAAGTTCAAAAGGGTTTGCTTCATATAAAGAATTTGGGCACAACATGCACTGGCCGCAATGTATTCCGCTTCTGCCATGGACAAAGCGACAGAATTTTGCTTCTTGCTAGACCAAGATACTAGGGAACTCCCAAGCAAGTGGCACCCACCGGAGGTACTCTTGCGATCTACGCGGCATCCGGCAAAGTCTGAATCCGAGTATCCCACAAGATGGAATTTTGCACCTTTAGGGTACCACAAGCCCACACTAGGAGTATGCTTAAGATACCTAAGTATCCTAAAGACCGCCTTCCTATGCGATTCTTTAGGTGCCGCTTGAAAGCGAGCACATAAGCATACACTAAACATGATATCGGGCCTAGATGCGGTAAGGTAAAGTAATGAACCAATCATAGAACGGTAGTTAGATTGATCAATAGGTTTACCGTCCTTATCCGCGTCGAGATGACAATTGGTTGCCATTGGAGTGCTTCTTGAGCTACAATCTCCCATCTCAAATTTCTTCAAGAGGTCCTTGGTGTACTTCTCTTGATAGACGAAGGTCCCCTCTTGAAGTTGCTTGATTTGAAATCCAAGGAAGAAGTTGAGCTCTCCAATCATTGACATCTCGAATTCCCTAGACATCATTTTGCCAAACTCATGGCTAAAAGCTTCGTTAGTTGAACCAAAAATAATATCATCAACATAAATTTGACAAATGAACAAATCTCCGTTGATGTCCTTGGTGAAGAGTGTGGTGTCCACCCTCCCGATCTTGAATCCTTGCATGATGAGGAAGTCCCGTAGTCGTTCATACCACGCCCTAGGTGCTTGATTGAGCCCGTAGAGCGCCTTGTGCAACCTATACACATGATTAGGATTCCTCGGATCTTCAAACCCAGGAGGTTGTTCAACATAAACAAGCTCGTTAATGTAACCATTAAGAAAGGCACTTTTCACATACATTTGATAAAGTCCAATACTATGATGTGATGCAAAGGCAAGAAGTATACGGATGGCTTCTAGCCAGGCGACCGGGGCAAATGTCTCCCCAAAATCTAGTCCTTCAACTTGTGAGAACCCTTTGGCCACAAGTCTTGCCTTGTTACGGACCACAATGCCATTCTCGTCTTATTTGTTGCGGTACACCCACTTTGTTCCGATGATGTTCTTGTCCTTGGGTTGCTCCTCCAACACCCAAACTTCATTGCGGAATAAATTGTTGAGTTCTTCTTGCATGGCCATCACCCAATTTGGGTCTTGGAGCGCTTCCTCAATGTGAGTGGGTTCTACACACGAAACAAAAGAGTAGTGCTCACAAAACGAAGCAACGTGGCGAGAATGTGTACTTACACCCCTTGACGGACTTCCAATGATTTGATCCATTGGATGCGCCTTGGAGATGTGTCCATGCCTCATAAGCGGTTGTGAAGCACTTGGCGAAGGTGATGCGTGTTGCTCCTCTTGTGGTTGACTTGATCATGGACTTCTTCTTCTTCTTGATGTTGTTGTGCATGTGAGTCTTGAGTCGGCAATGGATCATCCTTCTCTTCTTCGTCAACTTGAGGCGCCATAGAGTTGTTGTTGGAACTTGAAGCTCCCCCTTGATCATGGCTCTCCTCAACTTCTGGCTTGATGTCTCCAATGGTCATGTTTTTCATGGCCTCTCGTAGAGGCTCATCATCTATTTCATCATGACCAAAACTCTCCTCTTGGGAGCCATTAGATTCATCAAACTCAACATCAAAACTTTCTTCAACTAAACCGGAGGTTTGGTTGAATACTCGATATGCTTTTGAGTTTGATGCATAACCAAGGAATATACCAACTTCACATCTTCTTTCAAACTTACCGAGACTTTTCTTGCGGTAGATGTAGCACTTGCATCCAAAGACTCAAAAGTAGGAGATGTTGGGCTTTCTCCCAATGAGAAGCTCGTACGGGGTCTTTTGAAGTAGTCGATGTAGGTAGACCCTATTTACGGCATGGCACGCCGTGTTGATCGCTTCGGCCCAAAACTTCTCCGACGTGCTGTAGTCATCAAGCATTGCTCTTGCAAGAGTGATGAGTGTCTTGTTCTTCCTTTCAACGACACCGTTTTGTTGAGGGGTGTATGTGGTCAAAAACTCATGTTTTACTCCTTCACGGTCACACCACTCCCCAATGTTGTAGCTCTTGAATTCGGTGTCGTTGTCACTCCGGACCTTGATGATGGGAAGTTGAAATTCCCTTTGAGCGCGGTTGGCGAAGGTCTTGAACACTTCTGGAGTCTCACTCTTGTCACCTAGAAATAGAGTCCAAGCATAGCGAGAATAGTCATCAACAATAACGAGACAATAGAGGTTACCGCCAAGGCTTTGATATGTGGACGGTCCGAAGAGGTCCATGTGGAGTAGTTCAAGTGGCTTGGAGGTTGACACCATTGTCTTCATTGGGTGGTGTGAAGCAACTTGCTTCCCGGCTTGACAAGCGCTACAAAGCTTGTTCTTCTCAAATGTGACATCCTTCACGCCGGTCACCATCCCAAGCTTGAATGACTTCTTGAGTTTGCTCATTCCAATGTGCGCTATGCGTCGGTGCCATAGCCAACCCAAGCTTGTCTTAGTGAAAAGACAAGTGGTCAAGCTAGCATTCTTGTTGGCGAAGTCTACTAGGTAGAGATGTCCATGTCAGAATCCTTTGAAAACTATGTCTTGGTTTGTTTCACTACTCACAACAACATCATTTTTGCTAAATGTGCACGTTAGTCCAAGATCACATAGTTGTGCAATATAAAGTAAATTAAAGCTAAGTGACTTAACATACAAAACATTAGAAATGGACAAGTCATTTGAAATAGCAATTTTACCTAACCCAATTACCTTTCCCTTAGAGTTATCACCAAAGGTGACTTGTTCATGATTGTCGGGGTTTTCTATGGTGGTGAACATACCATCATTGCCGGTCATATGTTGAGTGCACCCGCTATCGAGTACCCAATGCTTTCCTCCGGCTTTGTAGTTCACCTACACACATGAATTCAATTTTTGGCTTTAGGAACCCAAGCCAACTTAGGTCCTTGTATGTGTGATACAAGTGTTTTTGGGACCCAAAGTTGCTTGGGGAGCTTCCCCTTCATGCCTTTCATGTCTTTGCCAATGAATCTTGCCTTCACCTTGCCTTGTACTTTACTCAAGAGATAATAATGATCATTGAAAGTAGATTTATAGTTAGTAGGCAATTTAGGAGAAGGTCGGTTAGGAAGAGGACACTCCCTTGTGTAGTGACCGGTGACCTCACAATGTTGGCAATAAGAACCAACTTCCTTGATGAAGCTTGTTCTTAGCTCCGGTGAGGGCACCTTTCCTTTGTTAGGCACCGGGAAGGATCCAAGTCCTCTCTTGTTGAAGGCCTTTGCTTGTTGGAAGAGGATTTCCTTGTGCTTGACTTCTCCTTTTGAGAGTCTAGCCACACTAGTGCGGAGACTCTCAATTTCTTCCAACAAGTCCTTCTCCCTAGCATTAGCTTTCAAAGGCAAAGACTTGTGCAAAGCATTAGTGGCATGAGAAGTAATGGATATCTTATCATTAAGAGTTTGCTTCTTCATATTTTTCAACTCTTGATCAAACATGTCATGAGCAAGGTTAAGTGTTTGATGTTCTTGTATTAACTTGTTATGCTCTTCCAAGAGTGTTTGATGTGCTAAGTCAAGTTCATGATTATCTATCTTGATTTTAGCCTTTTCTTCCTCAATTTGCTTGACATGGGATTTGAGCGTGTCATGCTCTTTGAGTATGCTTTCATACTTGTCAAGCAAATCAAGGTTAGTACTCTCAAGTTTAGCACGAGTTTCTTCAAGCACTTTAACCTTACTCTTTTCCCTCTTAATGATAGCATGATATTCATTTATCAAGGAAGTTAAATCATCGGGGGAAAGCTCATCATCGCTAGAGTCATCACATACCTTGGTGTTACCTTTTGCCATGAGGCACATGGGCGGTGGATGAAGAGGTGCATCATAATTGTTGGCGATGGCGAGGCCGGCCAAGCTTTCTTCTTCCTCTTCACTCTCTTCATCACTTGTTTCTTCATCGGTGACCCATTCATTTGCCTCACACATGAACACCTTTTGTGGGCCATTTCTCTTCTTTGGGAAGAGCCTTGCCTTCTTGCCCTTGTCATGTTTCTTCTTCCCAAAGGATCTTGGCTTTGGTTTGGCTTCTTCTTCATCATCATCGCTTCCTTCAAGCTTGCGATGCTTGCCTTTGTAGTTCTCTCTTCTTTTGTCCGGCTTTGGACAATCATAGGAGATGTGGCCTTGATCACCACAATTGTAGCAAGTCTTGCGATCATCTCTCCTTGGTAGAAACGCTTTCTTCTTGGGATCAAAGGTGTACCCCTTCTTGGTAATCTTGGAGTTCAAGCGTGAGAACTTTCTCATCATTAATGCAAGCTCATCATCATCATCTTCACTTGATGCTTGTTCTTCTTCACTTGATCTAGGCTCAACCACCTTCTTCTTCTTGAGGCTTGTTTTCTTGGTGGAGGCCTTTAGAGCAATTGTCTTTGATGATGATTGCTCCATCATCCCAAGTACACTCATCTCATGAGCGTGTATTTCTCCAATGAGCACCGAAACTTCAATGTGGTCAAGTGACTCTTTTTGGAGCATGGAGTTGATGATGTTGTACTTTGGCTTGGGAAGGAGCATGAGGATCTTGCGGTTGATGAGTCCCTTGCCAAGAGAAGCAATGTCAAGAGCATTTATTTCTTCAATAAGAACATTTAAGCGAGAGAACATCTCATTGACATTTTCATGAGGAAGCATTTTAAATTCATCATACTTGGCTTTAAGCATATGATATTTTAGTTCTTTGACACGAGAAGAGCCCTCATGAATCTCAATTAAGAAAGCCCAAATTTCACAAGCCTTTTCTTTGCTAGCAATCCTAGAAAACACATCTTGACTAATACATTCATAGATTGCGTTCCTAGCTTTAGCATCCCATTTAAGTTGATCACCGACATAATTATGTTCTCCAAACCCCGCGTGGGTCGCTTCCCATACTTCGGGGGCAATAGCCTCAAGGTAAGCGCGCATGCGTGCTTTCCAATAGGCAAAGTTCTTGCCCTCGAAGATAGGAACCGAACCCCCAACCTTGGCCATTTTAGCTCTCTAGCGGTGAAGCTAGAATGATCCTATGAGCAACCTTGCTCTGATACTAATTGTAAGGACCGAATGCCCAAGAGGGGGGTGAATTGGGCTTTCTTCGAAAAATTCTAAGCAATTGAAACTTAATTTCCAAAGCCCAATTCCCTACGCGACTATCTATGCATTCTAGTAGATAGAAACTTTGCGGAATATAAAATGCATAAAAGTAAAGGAAGGAGAGGGATGCAAACTCCCGAGGAGACAAGGATTTATCCCGTGGTTCGGCAAGATCGTGAAGATCTTCCTACATCCACGTTGTGGCACCCACCAAAGGGTTTTGCCACACCCACGTCACCAAGACGAGGGGTCTTCACTATTCCTCTCCGTTCGCCTCCTTGGCAAGGTGGAGCTCAAGCCTTGTACAACTTCGACCTTCCGGGCTTCCACACACGCCTTGGCAAGCTCCGGAAGTCTCTTCACGATTACAACACCAAGGGCACTCCCTTGAGGCTCTCACACTAACCTAGAGAGTCCACTCAAACAGAATGGTGGCACACAAGCTCTCTCTCTAGCTAGTTCTAGCCTAAACCATGGTGTAGAGGCGATCAAAAAGGTGTGGAAGTGATTGCTCTTGGCCTTGAACACTTGTGGATGTGTTGATAGCTTCTAGTGATCAAGACTTAACGAAATGACAGGGTTAGGGGGTATTTATAGCCAGCCTCCCCGAAATAGCCGTTGGAAAAGTAGGCTGACAGAACATTACTGTGAACACCGGATGATCCGATGTCTCCCCTTTAGTTATCATCGGTCTAATTACTTTGGCTGACGTCATCGTGTCTGATATGACCGTCGTTAGACCGATTTGCCCCTGTCTTCTCATCGGATGATCCGGTGGATCTTCCTCCAGAATTTGCTTAATCTTGATGCTTACTGGAGTGATCGACCGATGTGTGTAAGTCTGCACATCAGTTGATCCGGTGCTTCACTTGGTCCAAAGGTATTGCAAACTGTACTGATGGACCGATGTCACTGAGCCATTCACATCGGATGATCCGGTGAGCACATTTGTCTGAGGTCTTTTTCTTCAGTTGAACCAACTCGACCGATGTGTACATTTCTGAAATCATCGGTTGATCCGGTGAGTTGATTTTGTTTGATTCGAGTTGTTTTGAGTGAATCTTTTGTGTCTTGCTCAGATAACCTCTTAGACATTTGTTCCACAAGGCTCTCTGATGATCTTCAAGCATTGTATGTTGTCAACTTATAGTTGAGTGACTTAGACATAAGAGCTTTCACTTCGTGTCTTTATCTCATTGATTTGATCTCAAAAGTTGATTGTATATGGGTCTCCAATGACATATTCATTTCATTTTATGAGTGATTATGGGGACCTTGCATTCACAAATTCATTAGTAAAGTTCAATGGTTGTCATTAATCACCGAAACCGTACATCATGAGGGGCCTGCATGCTTTCAATTAATTTCCTCAATAAGCACATTCAAGAGAGAAAGCATTTCATTGACGTTTTCATGAGGTAGCATTTTGAACTCATCATATTTGGCTTTAAGCATATGATATTTTAGTTCTTTGACACGAGAAGAACCCTCATGAATTTCAATCAAGCAAGCCCAAATTTCACAAGCTTTCTCTTTGCTAGCGATCCTAGCAAATACATCTTGACTAATGCATTCATAAATTGCATTTCCAGCTTTAGCATTTCACTTGATTTGATCACCAACATAATTATGCTCACCAAACCCCGCATGATTCGCTTCCCATACCTCGGGAGCAATAGCCTCTAGATAAGCACGCATGCGTGCTTTCCAATAGGCAATGTTCTTGCCCTCGAAGATAGGAACCGAACCCCCATTCTTGGCCATTTTAGCTCTCTAGCGGTGAAGCTATAATGATCCAATGAGCAACCTTGCTCTGATACCAATTGTAAGGATCGAATGCCCAAGAGGGGGGGTGAATTGGGCTTCTTTTCAAAAATTAAAGCAATAAAAACTTAACTACCAAAAGCCCAATTCCTTATGCAAACACCCTATGCATTCAAGTTTAGTAACTTTGCGGTATATGAAATGCATAAGTGTAAGAGGAGAGGAAGAAAGCGCAAACTCCCGAGGATACACGAAGACACGGAGATTTATCCCATGGTTCGGCAAGATCGTCAAGATCTTCCTACATCCACGTTGTGGCACCCACCAAAGGGTATAGCCACACCCAAGTCATCGAGACCAGGGATCTTCACTATACTTCTCCGTTTGCCAACCTCGGCAAGGTGGAGCTCAAGCCTTGTACAAGTTGGATCCTCCGGGCTTCCACAACCGTCTTGGCAAGCTCTGGAAGGCTCTCTCCAATACAATCACCAAGGGACACTCCCTTACAGCTCTCACTACACTAGAGACTCCAATCACCAAGAATGGAAGCACACAAACACTATCTCTAGCAAGTTCTAGCCTATCTCTTGGTGTGTAAGTAGTGTAAATGATGTAGAAGTGGTAGCTCAACATCTTGAATGCTTGAGAATGTATAGAGTAGCTCTGGTTGTCAAGACTTATCGAATAGACTGGTTGAAGGGGTATAAATAGCCAGCCTCCACGAAATAGCCGTTGGAAAAGTAGGCTGACATCACTGTTCTGCGAACACTGGATGATCCGATGTTCTCCCTTTAGTTATCATTGGTCGAATCCAAATTAGCTGATGTCACTGTGTTAGATATGACCGTTGTTAGACCGATGTTACACTTGCGTTCTCATCGGATGATCCTGTGGCACTTTATCCAGAATTGGTTTAGAATTAATGTTTACTGGAGTGATCGACCGATGTGTTTATAGTTGTACATCGGATGGTCCGGTTTTACACTTGGTCCAGGGAGATTGCTTACTGTACTGATGGACCGATGTAACATCTCTTCATCATTGGATGATCCGGTGAGTACTTAGTTTTGTGGTCTTCTTCTTCTGCTAAACCAACTCGACCGATGTATTGTTTTCTGGAAACATCGGTTGATTCGGTGAGTTGATTTTGTTTGCTTCGAGTTGTTCTAAGTGATTCTTTTGGAATTTGCTCGACTGACCTCTTAGACATTGGTTTGAAATATTCTTCTGATGATTACCAAGTCTTGGGTGTTGTCAATTTTGATGGAATAACTTTGACATATGAGCTTTTACTTCTAATCTTCATAAAAATCGATTGACCTCATAGAATGGTTGTTTAGGGGTCTCCAGTTATATCCAATGAGCAATAGATGATATTCATATAGATTTCATTTGAGTGTGATGATGGGATACCTTGCATCCACAGATTCATTAGTAAAATCCAACGGTTGTCATTAATCACCGAAACCATACCTCATGGGGGCATAGATGCTTTCAAGTTAAAAGAAGCATAAATTCAACTTCAAGCTGCTTATTTGTGGTCTGTACATGATTTACCGGTATACGACATGTTTTTTCCCATATGTGCTTCGGACACGGATTGCTTTCGACTAACTCATTGAGACAAAATATCTTAATTCGATTGTCACAGACGTTGGCTGCCTTCGAATCACATATTTAGGCAATAGAGACATGTATTTAGAAAGAACATCATTGTCACTAAAGGACCACCGAAACGTCTCAATGGGTCAAAAATTTCTGATATGTTGGACAAATTGGTGCCACATGAAGGTCGTCCTAGATATTTTGTAGGTTATGGAGAGGAACACAATTGGACTCACATATGTAGACTTTGGGAGCCACCGTATGTGAAGTCATTGATTCTAATGCACAACATTGACATCATGCATCAGGAGCGTAACATGAGCAAACATATCATAAGCACTTGCATGGATATGTCTGGCAAAACGAAAGATAATATAAAAGCTAGACTAGATTTGGCAGATATTTGTCACCGTTCAACTCTTGAAATCTCTGAAAGTGGTGGTAAATCATGTGCCTCTTTCTGTCTTCAATCTGAATAAAAGAAAGAAGTCAAAAAATGGTTAAAAACTTTGAAATTCCTAGATGGTTACACAGCTAGCCTGAAACGAGTCGTGAATGTGAACACAGGAAACCTCACTGGGTTGAAGAGTCATGATTATCACATTATAATGGAAAGACTCTTACCTGTTATATTTCGGGGCTATCTAGATGATGCGGTGTGGAAGATTTTAGTCGAGCTCAGCTATTTCTATAGACATTTTTGTGCTAAAGAAATCAAGGTAGGGATGAAGGATAAGTTAGAGAAGGAGATACCCATACTTTATGTAAGATGGAAAAAAATTTCCATCGGGTTTCTTCAATCCAATGCAACATCTTCTTATCCATCTTCCATTTGAAGCTAAAGTTGGTGGTCATGTGCAATACAGGTGGATGTATCACATTGAAAGAGCGCTACGATATCTGAAACTAATGGTTGGCAGCAGGGCAAGGGTGAAAGAGTGCATCGCTGAAGTATATGCTCTTAAGGAAGTAGGATACTTTTCAAGTGTCTACTTTGCAGGAGAAAACAATATCAATACTTCAACGATGCGGTACAATGTGGACGAAGCACCCCCTTTAAGCAACCTCTCCATTTTTCAAATGAAAGGCACTACCGTTGGTAGCTACACGACCTATATGCTACCAAACATGACAGGACTGTTGCTTTACTCTACATGTACGCAAATATAGATGACACGGAGGAATGCTTCGAGTAAGTGTTTGTACTACATTTATGCTAATCGACATATTTTTGCTACACATGTATTCTAAAAGATGGTTTTTCACATTCAGTGAGTTCCATAGACAATGTTGGCCACATAGGCATCAACATGAATTTTGTATATCTTATTTGCATATTTACTGATTATCTATTAAACAGGATGGCGTCAAAGAAGGGTAAGAAGGTGCCGCCGACGAGGGGGTTATACTCCTCTAGACCTGAGGACACTTTTGCTGGTGCCTCGTCGACCGGGAGTAGATGCTCTCAGCTGCTGGGGCACGTTCTGAGCTGCTCTAGGGCTTCGTCACAGGTAAATTTCACTCGTCTTTCACAAATTCTTCAAATTCAATTTCTAATTAAACTTACTTATGAATCATTTGAATGTTGTAGTCCTCACCGACTGGCTCAAAGGCTACGGCGCTAGTTGAGCTTGGCTACCCTTCGGTGAGCCAGCCCTCGGCTGGCAAGCGTTTTGTTCCTGAGCCCTTTGGCTTGGCTAGTGACGAGCCTTCTGAGTCACCTTACGTGGCCCCCAAGCAGACGTGAAGGACGAGGAGGACTCACTTCGTTAGTCCTCCTGCAATCCCTTCACAGAGGATCGTGATTCATCCGGTCGGAGACAGGTAATAAAATTGTTGTGTTCAATTTTGGTTTGTTTTGGTTACTTAAGTAATGAATAAATAAATATCTTGCAGGGTTTGATACAACGCGTCTTTCACCGGTGAGAGATACCAAAGACCGGTGAACAGTGTTCTCGGGCCCTTAGTGCGTTTGCACTATCCCTGGGTCATTGACGGGGTGCCTGCTCTTTCGTGGGAGGACTACACACGCGTCCATCACTAGAAGCACGACAACCTTCAGAAAGTCGTATGGACCAATTTTATAGTAAGTATGTTAAATAAAGTTTCTAAGTTTAAACTCTTTTAATGAACATCTCTTTAATATATTCTTTATCACAGGCAAGGTGTATTTTAGAGGACCCGAACGATCCTCGCACGTTTCAGGATGTGAGGGGAGTGTTTCACTACAACGCTGCCAAGGCGCTTTGATAAGCTTTGTAGAACGCTCGTGTTTAAATTATCAATGAGCACTTGGAGGTAAACCAGCACTACATGCTACACTTCCGGCAAGATAGCTAGAGGCACCTGATGAAGGAGGAGTACGCGCAGGTACGTGAGTTGTAGTAAATATTCTTTTTTTGATAATTTCGTCAATGATATTTTTAACGACTTACAACTATGTGCAGGGCTACGTGAGCAGGTTGCAGGGTTGGTCCGATGTATTCCGGGTCCTTTGTCAGTACTGGGCTAGCGATGAGTTTAAGGCTAAGTCTGGGAAGGCTCGAGAGTGCAGAGGGGTCGAGAGGAAGAGCAGACACAACTAAGATAACCACTTGCGTTTAGTTAAACGCATGATAAATGTATGTAACTTATGTTTATATATTCATAATATATTATTTGTACTAACAAGTATTGACAAGAGCGCGAGACGGGGGTGTAGCCGACCCCTGTTGAGATCTGTAAGAGAGGTCACATGGACCCTTCTCAGTCTCAGGGGTGCATTCAGGCCGCAGCTGAGCGATTGGTAAGTTTAGAAAGCATTCATATTAAATAATTATATGGATTGTTGAACTTACACGGTTTTCTTGTTTTCTAAGCTATGTACGGGGAAGAGGCTAAGAAGATACACAGCGAAGATTTCAATTGGGAATATGAACCAATCAATCATCAAGCCGCCTATGCAAGCGGAGGTGGAAAAGCACACGGAAGATGAGTTCATAAGTCATTTTATTGTTTTCAATTCAAAGTATTCAAGATATTTCAATTTCATATTACTGACTCTTTTTTTATAGGCTTGCCATATTTGACAGAGTTGTTGACTCGAGGTCGGCGAGACCTGCAAGAGGCAGCTCCACACGGGCTTCGTCAGTGGGCACGTTAGGTCGCCACGTCTCACAGAGAGACATCGAGATGCAGTCCATCCGATAAATCGTAGAAGAGAACTTCAGGCGACAGGATGAGGAAATGAGGGAGGCAGAACAGCAAATGATTGCGATGGAGGCCACAATCTCTTCCCAGACAGCCTGGATGGCATAGATGCAGGACACAATGGAGGTAAAAGAAATGAAAATTGAAGTTCTCATTAATTCAGCGTAAATGACTTACTAATAGGTAACATCTAGTGTTTGCAATGACAAGTCATGGCTCGGGCGCAAGGTCTGGGGATCCAGCTACCGCCACTACCGGTCCTTCCAGGCGACCCTTCTTCTGCGGGTCAGGTAATTTTTTATGTTAACTTAACAATTTTAGTTTTATCTCAACTTAGTCAAAATAAAGCGAGGAAAGAGAGCGAGAGTGAGAGGTAGTTAGATAGAGTTAGATAGAGTTAGAAGAGAAAGGAAGATAGAGGGGAAAGGATTGAGATAGAGTGGGAGAGGAATGAAGTGGGAGAGAGATGTAAATGGAGATAGAGGGAGATGTAAATAGAGATAGAGGGAGGAAGATAGAGGAAAAAAGATAGCAATAAGGAGATAGAGTGGGAGAGAGAGAGATAGATTGAGATAGAGAGAGAGGAATGAAGAGGGAGAGGGAGAGGGGAGATGTAGATGAAGATAGAGGGAGAAGCAGAGAGGAAGAGAGATGTTGATGCATTTCTATTCTAACTTTGAAGTTTCATTAATTGCAGAGATATGCAACGGCTGCTCAAACTCCGTCGCCGTCGTTACCGCCACCTGGAGTGAGGCGACGACGACTTCGATGTCTTCAGGAGTGGCTTCGAAGGTCAGACGGGCGAATGAGCCCTTGTTTGGTTTGTTGATGGTGATGCGATGTATTGACGATGTGTTGTTATGTGTTTTGTGACTGCTGTTCTGTGTTTTGTGACTGTTATATATTGTCCGTTCTGTGTTTCTGGCCATCGAGTTGGGGCAACATTTTCTGTTTTAAAAAATAAAAAACTTTATTTGCGACGGCTTTTTATACAGTACCATCGCAAATAAAGAATCCGACCGTCGCAAACTAACCTCTGTTATTTGCGACGGCCAGATCATCACAATTAAGTCCCTATTTGCGATGGTCCAGCCATCGCAAATTGTCGTGTGGGTCCTACCGACTATAATAATTTGCGACGACCGGGCCGTCACAAATAGAGACTTAATTGCGACGGTCTGGCCGTCGCAAATCGTCTTGTGAGACTCATCGGCCTTCGGTCAATAATTTGCGACGGTCGCAGCGAGCCGTCGCAAATAGCTTTATTTGCGATGGTGGCCTTTGTAAATAAACATAATTGCGACGAGAAATTTGCGACAGTCGGAAATCGTCGCAAATAAATAAAGCCGTTGCAAATAGCTTATTTGCGACATTTTTCGATATTGCTGTAGTGTTTGTAGTTCATCCTGGACCGTTCACACGCGACCGGACAGCTGAGGAGCGCGCGCCACCCAAACGCACTGGGATAGGATGTGCATCGCCTTTTCAATGGTTTTCCTCGCTCTCACTCCCGCCGCGCTCTCTCCACCTGTTCCAGCGCGCTGCCACTCACCGCCGGCGACCTTATTGCCGGCAATCAGAGCAGCGAGCCAGGCCTCCTCTCGCTGGCAGCTGGCTCCTCACTTTAGCAGCTAGCAGAGCGGCTTAGCCAGAACGGAGCACAAGCCTTGGGCTGGCCATCCGCCTTTTCCTCCACCAGGTGAGATCCCCAATCCTGAAATCGTGCTTCTTCCTTCTGTAGTTGGCATTTAGGCTGGATTTCTGCGCAGTGGGTTGGGGATGGGGATCGGAATCTTCATTTCTTCTTCCTGTAACAGAAGCCGACTCAAGCGGCAGGCAGCGACGCCACCAATGCCGGACGGACCTTGGGGACGTAGCTCTTGCTACCGATAGGTAGGGTGGCTGCCTACCTCCCGCTGTTGGTCGGTTCGCCTCTGATTAGTCTCACGCGATATGGGGATGCAGTTATCTTCCAAAATATTGCGGGTTCATCTGAATATCTAATGTATGTGCCCTTTTTTGTTATGACGCGCAGGATTTTTTACGGCTAAATCCATGCTCTTCTGCAATTCCAAATGGCTGCCCTGAAGATTCGCGCGTTGGCAGGTTCTCCGGAACCCAGAAGGCGCAATTTTGCTGGTAACCCAGTCCAGCTGGGGTTGGATTTGATTGGGTTTGGTTCCTCCGTGCTGCCGATCAGTCTTGGGTATGACGTCAGCCACAGGCACACAGGTTGTGCAATTGTTGGATGCCATGGGTTCGCTGTGGACAGTGGGAGGAGGCAGAGCTCTCAGAGGGCTATTTTGAAGAATCATGTTGTTTGCACTCTGGAGGACAATGGTGGTGGTGAGTCTACATTATGTGTACCTATTCCATCGGAAACAGTAGTTCCTGGTGGTGAAGTGGCGTCGAGGTTGGGTCAAAATGTGGCACAGGGTATAGGTGGTTCCCCAAGAAGTAGTGCAGGAAGGAAGAAAGGAGGGAAATTGTGGAGGAGATTACGGGGTGGTAAGAAGTTGGTAAGGCATAGAGCTCCGATGCATGGGCATAGAAAGGACAGGCAAGGCCGCAAAATTGTGGTTAATGATGATGATGTCAATGAGATTTTGTCTTGCATTACCCCAGAGTCTAGTATTGAGGAGTGCAATTCTGTTCTGATCCGTCTTGAGAAGCACAGTGATGAGAAGGCTCTTGATTTCTTTGACTGGATGAAGACTAATGGAAAGCTAAAGGGGAATGCTGATGCATATCACCTAGCTCTTCAAGCCATTGCTTGGAAGGAGGACAGGAAGACAGCTGAACTGTTGCTTCATGAAATGGTTGCTGACTCGAATTGCACATTGGATGCTCGAGCGTTTAATGGGCTGATATATGTTTGTGCAAAAAGGAGGCTTGCTAATTGGGGAACAAAGTGGTTTCACATGATGCTTGAGAGAGAAGTGCAGCCGAATGTGTCCACTGTTGGTATGCTTATGGGCCTTTACCAGAAGACTGGAAAGATATCAGAAGCCGAATTCACTTTCACGAAAATGAGGAATGGTAACATTAAGTGTGTTAATGCTTACTCAGCTATGATAGTTTTGTATACACGTTTAGGCCGTTTTGCCAAGTCTGAGGACGTTATAAATCTGATGAAACAAGATGGAGTAATTCCAAATATGGAAAATTGGTTGGTGCAGTTGAATGCGTACAGTCAACAGGGTAAAATGGAGGAGGCTGAGTTTGTATTGCAATCCATGGTAAACGAGGGTTTCACCCTGAATATTGTGGCATACAATACTTTAATTACTGGATATGGTAAAATGTCTGACATGCATAATGCCAAAAAATTGTTTGATAGCCTTGGCAGTGCAGGTTTAGCTCCTGATGAAACCACATACAGATCAATGATAGAAGGTTTTGGTAGAGCAGGCAACTATGAAGAGGCTATTTCGTACTACAGAAAACTCAAGAGTTCCGGCTTTCAACCAAATGCATCCAACTTTTACACTATGATAAACTTAGTTGCAAGACATGACGACAATGAAGGTGCCGGTGAAATTCTGGAGGACATGAGGGCAGCAGGCTGTCAGTGTTCATCAATTGTTACTGTTCTTGTTCGGGCGTATGGCACAGTAGGAAGAATACATAAGGTTCTTCCAATTTTACAATCTTGTTTGTACAGGAAGATCCTATTCGATGCCACTTCATGCTTTATTTTAGTAACATCATTTGTTCAAAATTCTTTGCTTGAAGAAGCTTTGTGCCTTCTGCGGGAAAAGAAGTGGAAAGATTCTGATTTTGAGGACAACTTATATCATATCTTGATTTGTATTTGCAAAGAGGCTGAAAGTTACGACGATGCTGTTAGGATATACAATCGAATGCCCAAGTCTGAAACACATCCAAATCTCCGTATTTCTTGCAGTATGATTGATGTATTTAGCATGATGGAAAGGTTTTCTGATGCTGAAACTGTGTACCTTGAGCTGAAAGCTTCGCCATGTGTACTTGACATGATTGCTTACAGTATAGTTGTGAGGATGTACATTAAAGCTGGGCGACTGCAGAATGCTTGTTCAATTCTTGAAGAAATGGAGAAACAGAAGGAAATAGTTCCTGATAAATACCTTTTCCTTGACATGCTTCGTACTTACCAAAAGTGTGGCCTTCTTGAGAAGTTGGCTGATACATATTACTGGATACTTAAGAGTCAGATTGAATGGGATGAATCCATGTATAACTGCATTATTAACTGCTGTGGATGGGCTATACCTGTTGATGAGTTATCAAGGATTTTTGATGAAATGATTCAACAGGGACACTTGGTCAACACTGTTACCTTCAATGTATTGCTAGATATATATGGAAAAGCTGGATTTTTTACTAGAGCTAAAAAGGTATTTCTCATGGCTCGCAAGCAGGGACTGGTGGATATCATATCATACAATACCATTATTGCAGCATATGCACAGAGTAGAGATTTTCGTAGCATGACTTATTTGGTCCAAAGGATGCAGGAAGCAGGCTTTCCTGTTTCTCTTGAGGTGTACAACTGTATGCTGAATGCTTATGGTAAGGCAGGGCTGTTGGAGGAGTTTGCTGCTGTTTTGCAGAAAATGAAGAGGGCAAGATGCAATTTCGACCACTATACCTACAATATAATGATGAATATATATGGGAGAAAGGGTTGGATTGAAGGTGTTGCAGATGTTCTTGCCGAACTAAAGAGCCGAGGTGTTGAACCAGATTTGTACTCCTACAATACCTTGATAAAGGCATATGGGATAGCGAGGATGCCTGAAGATGCTGTCAAGCTTATGCAAGAGATGAGGATTAAAGGTATTAGCCCTGATAGTGTGACATACACAAATCTCATATCTGCTCTGCAAAGGAATGAAAATTTTCTAGAAGCAGTTAAGTGGTCCCTCTGGATGAAGCAGACAGGAGTTGCAGGATGTGGAACACGAGCATAATGTACACAAAATATAACCAATTTTGGTTGCAAGTTATTCAACTCCTATTATTCTCTTTCAAGTTCAAAGAAGTACATACATGGTGTTGCACAAAGAGTGTAGCTTACGGTTCTACATGCGCTACAGGTGTTGATAAACTTAACCTCTTGTTGGCATACATGATGAAATTCAAACAATTTGAATCAGGATAGGAAAACTTGAAAAAATTATCTTGAGAATGGATAAATATCAAATCAGATATCAAATAAAGTACCCTTTATGGATGTTTTTGTTCTTCTATCTGTTATTGGATGAATATAATCTTTGCTGCCCCTTTCACACGGAATTTTTGAATCAATTCTCTACCACAACTAACATACTGTTCACACCATCACACATGTTCCATGTAGTTTGCATGAATGTTCGAGTCCTCTATACCTTTGAACAGTAATTATGAACAATTAAATGCTAGGTGCAGCCTTACGGGCACATTGGTGATCTGACAAATAGTATAGTTAGGAGCCATCTTGTGTTTATTGACATATCTCTGGTTTTCATTTGCTCGTTGAATAGTTAAAAAGTTAAAAGGTTGTATATGTTGGAGTGTATAAGTGAATTGCCTACTTTTCCCTATCAACTTAAGCTTTTGGGTGCAAATGGTCAGCACATATAGTAGCTTAACATGGTATCAGAGTCAGAGGTCTCGAGTTCGAATCCTAGCGGACGCAAGTCCACTCCTATTTCCACGTTTGAGGTTGTCTCCCGTGAGGGGAGTGTTAGAGTGTATAAGTGAATTGTCTACTTTTTCCCATTAGCTTAAGCTTTTAGGTACAAACGGTCAGCTCATATAGTAGCTTAACAGTATATGCATATTAATGTGGTCAGGTGATGTCTATGAAATCAATGTTTGCGCAATTCCACTGAAGAAATTGTTAAAGATATAGAGGTTATTTGTGTTTTCTCTTTTGCATAAGAGCTTTTCCGCATATTTATAATTCCTTGTACCTCTATTTATTGTGCCATCTGACCCTCGTAATAATACAAGCCACATTTATAACATGATATCAGAGCTATAAAATAGGTTTTTTTAGGCCCCGAGCTTTCTTTGACGGCGCTTCCTCCTACACTGCCGCACTCTCTGGGCCCTGCCTCTGTCTTGGCTTCTCACGGCTGCGCTCGTCGCTTTGCCGTCATACTCGTCGTCCCGACACTTGTCACCCTGCCTCAGAAGCTTAGTTCGCCTTTGTAATCGCGAGATCGATACTGCCTCGACAAGTTTCGTCGCCTTGCGTCTAATCGCCAGTACAGTCTACCTGTGGCCTTGCCCACGTTTTCAGTTCGCGCCTCGTCCAGCGCGCGTGGGCTCTGCACTCGTCAAGCGCGTGCGCCCGTGGACTCCAGCGTGCGGTGATCTGCCTCCAGGGTAATCACGGACTCTCTTCATTGATTTAGGGTTTAAAAAAAACTGGCATTGCTTTGCTGCACGTGGCTGCTGCAGTCTGTGCTTCAAGTCTGTGCCGTTCCAAAGTCGATTGATCCTTCGTGCTTCTTTCAGCTGGATCAGATTGGATCTAGTTGCTGACGAGTAAAAAAAGAAAGGAAAAAGTAAGAAAAAAAAGAAAAAAAAGAATTTTTTAATTTTTTTCATCTTGCGCCGCTGCTTCTTTTGCGCTCTCGCCGTCGCCAGTTGTCCTATCACGATGACTTTTTCGGGCGGGGTTCCAGTTTTACGATATTCGATGCTTTTTAATGACATTAATTACCGCGACTGGGTTCCCCACATGCCTCTGGACATGCGTGGTCTACGACTTTGGGAGTATCTTACACGTGATCTCAAATGCCCGTGTTGCTATGTGGTTCCTTCTGAGTCTGTTATTTAAGATAAAGCTACTGATAATGATAAGAAGAAGCTGTTTGAGAATTATGAGACTCGTCTGTCTGCGTATCAGTCTCACTTCAGCTTATACGAGACTTGGTTAGATGATGATGCTCGGGCTGATGCTATTCTTGCTGCTAGTATGGAGGATCGTCTTGCTGCAGACATAAATTAGGTTGAGTATTCATGCCAAATATGGTCTTTTCTGCATCATCATTACGAGACTACTGGTCAGTCTACCTCTTTTGCTGCTTTTCGTTATGAGCAGCTGTTACGACAGAGAGATGTTACAGTCGAATAGTTCTTTGATCAGATGGATGAGACTCGTGATGCTAGCTTGTTTTTTTTTTGACCAAAAAACTGCAGGGGAGAACTCCCACAGTGAAAGAGTCCATATATATTTCTTTTAAAAAAAAGCAACAGTAACTGTACAAGTTTTGGGAGAGGTTCCTAAGCTTGGTCCCTCTCCTAAAGATTATCAACCCATTCTAAGATATGATCTCTATCCTGCTCTTTAAGCATGCATGCATGTTGGACTCCTCTGAAGATTTTTTCATTTTTTTGTTTCCATATTTCCCACACAGCTACCCCAAAGATTTCCATGAAGTTGGGTCCTTTCCAAGACTGTTTTGCTCTTTGTATAGTTTGTAAGAATGGTAGTGAGTGATCCCATTGAATGTTCAGGATATTCCAACATAATTTGGTGAATGGACAGCAGAAGAACAGGTGGTATGTGTATTCTTCCATATTCAGGTTGCATAGGACGCAAGAGTAATCCTCACCTTGAATTGTCATATTTTTCCCTTTCAGCGGATTTCTCAAATTTAATTTGTCCCTGAACAGCAACCAAATAAATTTTTTTATTTTCCTTACTAGTTTCGAGCTCCATATCCAGTTGAATGGTGCCGATTGTAGCGAATTCACTTCTGTAGATCAGATTTGATGAGAATATTTGTGTATTTTTGTTGTTTTGCCAGATGTCTCTATCTTGATCTCTGTTTTGGATTTGTTCTAGGATGACCTGGAGTTGATGTAACTGCAACTGAGCTTCTTCTGACAGTGGATTGAAGAAGTGTCTTAGTAGCTGCGGTTGCGCCGTGAATTGTGCATAGGAAATATTAGGTTTCCTCGCAAAAATAAAAGTCTAGAGAATTCATTTTATAGGTTGTGACCTTCCCATACATCCTTCCACATGAGCACCGTGTCCCCTGTTCCAACACGTACATTCATTTGATGTTTAAATTCTTCCCAACAACCGAGCACATCCTGCCACTAGAACGATCTTTTTCCTATTGTGCTGTGGGGAGGTCTTCCATTTGTGCAATATATGCCTAGCACCAACTTCACCCACGACGTGTCTTGCTTATTGTATATCTTGAAGAGGAATTTGGAAAGAAGCGCTTTATTCATCATTTTGAGGCTTTTGATGCCTAGCCCACCTCTATCCAGAGGTGTTGTTATCTGGTCCCAAGCCACAAGAGGCATGCCCTTTCCTGCTATGCTGGCCCCCTTCCAGAGACAATTTTTCCTAGCTTTATCCAGAGCCTTTATTATCGGGCCTTTTAGTTTTAGGGTGCACATGGCGTAGATCGGTATTGCAGATAGTATGTTGTTGATCAAGGTGCATCTCCCTGCCATTGACAACCATATTGCCGAGGAAGATAGTTTTCTATCCACTCTTGTTATCAAGGATGTGAAATCTTTTGCTTTAGGTCTATCCAGTCGCATCGGCAACCCAAGGTATGTGAACGGGAATACTCCAATCGTGCAGCCTAAAGTTCTTGCCATGAGGGTTGCTTCCTCTTCAAGTAGGTTAATTGGGATTAAGGATGATTTATTCCAGTTAAGTTTGAGTCCTGTTGCATTTCCCAATATTTGTAACAAGTTCTTCAGAAAGAAGAGCTCCCTTTGCAAGGCTTTCACTACCAGAATGGTATCATCAGCATATGGGACCACCGGGAAGTTTGTTCCCGGCATTTGCGGTATTGGCGGTGAGAGTAGTCCCATTCCTACTGCGTGGTTAATCATGATTTGTAACAGTTCGGCAGCCAGATTGAATAGCAGGGGAGATAAAGGGTCACCCTATCTTACTCCTTTTTTGCAGCAGAAGATTTTTTTGGCCACTCCGTTTAATAGGACGGAAGACGTTGCTGTAGTCATAGTGTTCCTCATCCAGCCAATCCACGTCTCCGGGAAGCCCATGGTCTGGAACATTAAAATGATAAAAGTATGGTCCACTTTGTCGAAAGCTTTTTCAAAGTCCAGCTTTAGTAGCATTGTTTTATTTTTGGATCTGTCACATTGGTAGATGTATTCATAAGACCAAGCCATACAGTATTGAATCGTTCTCTTCTTGATGAAGCCATACTGATTTTTGTGAATTAGATGAGTTATTTCCTTTTGTAGCCTTATTGACAATATCTTTGTGATCAACTTTACTATGGAATTCAGCAGTGATATTGGTCTGTAATCTTGTACTGTTCTGGGATTATGAACTTTGGGCTGTAGAATGATGTAAGAGTTGTTCAAGGGTTCCAGGCTAACCAGTTGAGCATGGAAGTCTTCAATTAGGTTGTATATGTCAGACTTG
This sequence comes from Tuctoria greenei, assembly GCA_036927565.1. Classification (NCBI taxonomy): domain Eukaryota; kingdom Viridiplantae; phylum Streptophyta; class Magnoliopsida; order Poales; family Poaceae; genus Tuctoria; species Tuctoria greenei. The sequence continues at coordinate 155,515,243 of JAYESD010000005.1, read as the reverse complement.
ATTATGTTCCAACAGCTTTTATAAAATTTTGTGTTGAACCCATATGGGTCCGGCGCTTTGTCTCCTGGCATTTCTTTGAGAACCGCATCAATTTCATCACTTGTGAATGGAACACCCAGATGACTTAGATCTCTATTGTGAGACATGACTTGTTGCAGGTCAGGCCATTCCTGCATCTGGTCGGTCATTCTCAGTCTATTTCTGAATTCTTTCCATAGCAATGATGCTTTTTATTATGATCTAGCAAGTCCTCCCCATTGTCGTCTTGTAGTATTGTTATTGTGTTTTGCCTATATCGCTCCATGGCTGCTGCCAAAAAGAATTTTGTTGGTTCATCCCCAATGAGTCCATCTCACTGTGTATCTTTGTTTCCAATATTCTTGTCTTTGTTTTAGCAGTTGATTCAGTTGATCCTTGATCACTTCTCTGAAGGTTCTATCTTGGTTATAAAGAACCCTTTGCTCCTCCAGTTTGTCAATGATGAGTATTGTCGGTACCCTAAAAACCATACACCCCCTGAGGTTATAAAGATCTCAAAGGAAGGACATCTACTCAAGTTGAAGACCCTCGGGGGCCCACTCGCCAGACGTGACCGGACCCGCTTCTCCAACATGGTTAACCTCCAGGTTGCCACGTGTACTATCAGACCAGAGCTATTACCCGCAAGGGTGAAGCTCCGGGCCAAGTACTGAAACGGCACCTCCGGAGGTAACCCCTGACCGAGAGAAGCTCCGGACCTGACACGTGCCAGGTCACCCCGGAGCTTCCCGCTTCTCCCAAGCAAGCTCCGGAGCTGCCACGTGTCCACACGTCGGAGCTAGCTGCTTAAAACCCCCGGGAGACGTTGTAACGGCTCCGGATCTCCAAAGGACAGCCGCAGACTTCAAGACCCGATTAATTACCATTAATTCCACGTTAATGATAATTAATCGAACGATCTTAACACCTGTAACGGCACTGTCGGAGCCGTTACAGGGTTATTAACAACAATTAATCTCGTGTATCAATACTAATAACCGCCAGGGCCACCTGTCGGGCCAGGCTGACTTGTAACGGTTTGTCCTTATGCTATAAAAGGACAAACTGACGATACACGGGGGGGACTCGGGAACACTCTGAAGCTCACAATTTAATACAACACACACACACACCCGTGGAGTAGGGTATTACGCTCAGGCGGCCCGAACCACGTAAACCACCGTGTCACTCGTGTCCAAATCGCATTTCACTTTCTTAGATCTCCGCGCGCCCAAACCGAACCACAAACTCCTTCAAACACTTTCATAGTGTCAGGGGATCTGCCGACTCCAACAGTCGACAGTTGGCGCGCCAGGTAGGGGCGCCTGAGATCTTCAAGAATGGTGAATTCTGCGGCTGGATCATCCAACGGGCAACCTGCTGCTCAGGCTGTCGGAGGCAATCCCTCCAACATGCAACCACCGGCAGGAGCCTCAGTTCCAGCGGGAGTCACACTCCCACCACCACCATCTTCTCCGGCAAGACATGCCGAACGACATGATGGTGCACCGGCGTCACATTCTGCGCCGGCAAGTCGTGACAACCCAGAACACGCGCTCCATGCAGCGCGTGCTCTCCTTCAGCGACCACCACCTCCGGATGCATCTCAAGGTGCCATGGAGCAATGGAGAGCTGACATTGAGCATTTGGTCGCAGCAGCGGCCGAACGCCTCAACAATCAGGGTCCACCACCTTCAGGGCGGGCCCCGTCGCAGCGACGAACGTTGTCTGGAAGACTTGGTCCACATGTCTCCAACAACCGGAGGAGAGCTGCGTCACAGCAAGTGACATCGTTGCCCTCTGGGGCACGACGTGCCCATACTGCATCTCGGCTTTCGACACACGACCTCCGGGCGGAGCTTGATCGCCGATACCGCCAACAGGATGGCCGTGTCCACATCGAGCGAGCTCGAGAAAGACGAGATGCTCAAGACCTTTCTACTCTGGAAGGAGTAGGAGGAGGCTGTTCCGCCCTAGCCATGCACCTGCGCATGGTTAGATGGCCACAGAAGTTCCGGCCACACTTGCCGGAAAAATTCGACGGGACTGTCAATCCCGTAGAATTCCTACAGATATACTCCACTGCGATTCTAGCAGCTGGAGGAAACGAGGTTGTAATGGCCAATTACTTTCCAGTGGCCTTAACAGGGACCGCCAGGTCCTGGTTTATGAGCCTTCCACCCAACTCTATCGACAGTTGGGAGGAGCTGTGCCGTCAGTTCACTGCCAATTTCGGGAGTTCATACACCCGTCCAGACACTGAACTGGACCTTTTTGCGGTTGTGCAAAAAGGAGGAGAATCCTTGCGGTCATTCATCCAGAGATTCTCTCAGGTACGTAACACAATCCCTTCTATCTCAAGCGCTTCTGTCATTGTGGCATTCAGACAGGGTGTACGAGACAAGAAGATGTTGGAGAAGTTGGCGATCAAAGAGATCACCAGCGTCACGGAGCTCTTCAGCCTGGCTGACAAATGTGCCAGAGCTGCGGAGGGCCGTGAAATGCACTCCAAACCAGCCCTGGAGGATCATAAAAAATCCTCCAAAGAAGAAGCCGCTACCTCCGGGAGTGGCAAGAAGAAAAAGAAGACCAACGGCAAGAAGAAGCCGTCGGCCGGCACATCCAACGTTGCAGCCGCTGCAACTCCTGGTGGCCGGGGGCCACGCCCCGAGAAGCGACCTCGACCGTCTTCCGAAGACGGTGGCAAATCCAAGATGTGGTGCCCCATTCACAAAACGGGCAGCCACAGACTAGAGGATTGCCGGGAGGTCCAAAACCTTGCCGAGCGTTACCACAAGCGCCGGGAAGGGTCTCCCTTCCGTCAGAGGGAGGGAAAACAAAAGGTCGATGAAGCTCCGGCTGAAGAGGAGTCAGGGTTTCAAGACCCCAAAAAGGTCTTGAAAGCCGTCTACACCTCCGTCGACGATGATTCCGACGTCTCCGACAACGAGCGTCGAAAAACCATGAACACCATCTTTGGTGGATCATGGGACATCACCTCTCGTCGCGTTATTAAGACTATGCGACGGGATATGGCTGCTGTAGCTCCTACAGCTAGACCGGAGCCACATCGAAAGTGGATGGACACACCCATCACTTTTGATGCTTCGGACTGTCCTCAAAGCATGGTCGGAGCTGGTCAGCTGCCCTTGATGGTATCTCCCACCATCAACAACATCCAGCTCCATCATGTCCTGGTAGACGGAGGTTCGGGGCTTAATCTCATCAGCTTCGAAGCTTTCACTAAGCTTCAGCTTCGACCTTCAGACCTCCAGCCCTCTCGACCTTTCTCCGGAGTAGGTCCGGGGGCCATAACCCCACTCGGAGCTATTACTCTTCCTGTTACCTTCGGGACCCGGGAGAAGTATCGCACCGAAAAGTTGATCTTCGACGTTGCTCAGATCAACTTACCATTCAATGCCATTTTGGGTAGACCTGCCTTGTACAAATTCATGGCAGCAGCTCATTATGGATACCTGGTATTGAAGATGCCAACACCAGTAGGCGTTCTCCGGATCCGTGGAGATCGCACTGCCGGAGTAACTGCTCTGGAGGAACTCCATGCACTCACCACAGCGCAAGAGGAGGACTCCAGACAGAAGCAAGCTCCACAACCTCCGAGCATTCGTCAACGAGGCTCGACCTCTGCACCCCGTGTGCAGCCAAGCGGCGACACCGACATTCCCGTCAAAGTCGTCCAAATTGGTTCCGATGTCACCCAAACTACCCGCATATCGGGTGGCTTGAACGACAAATAGGAACTCGCGCTCATCACTTTCCTCCGGGCTAACGTTGACGTGTTTGCCTGGCAACCGTCACAAATGCCTGGGATCCCCAGGGAAGTGATTGAGCACAATCTGAAGATTTTCCCCGACGCTCGGCCTGTACACCAGAAACCTCGGAAGCAATCTGTAGAGCGACAGAACTTCATCCGACAAGAAGTGAAGAAGTTGCTCGAAACCGGATTCATCCGAGAAGTCTACCATCCAAAATGGCTGGCAAACCCAGTCGTTGTGCCTAAGGCCGGCGGGAAACTTCGGATGTGCATCGACTACACCACATTGAATAAGGCATGTCCCAAAGATCCATTCCCACTACCTAGAATAGACCAGATAGTGGATTCCACCTCCGGGTGTGAGTTACTGTGTTTCCTAGACGCATATTCAGGATATCATCAAATCCGGATGTCTAGGGAAGATGAAGAACATACTTCATTCATCACAGTGGATGGATTGTATTGTTACACAGCCATGCCTTTTGGTCTCAAGAATGCAGCTTCAACTTTTGTACGAGCAATGTACAAAACTTTCGAAGAACTCATCAGGGACATAGTGGAAGTGTACGTTGATGACATCGTGGTCAAAGTCAAAAACAAGGAGTCCCTCTTGGACACCTTGCAGGCTGTCTTCGACAAGCTGCGGGCCACCCGCACGAAGTTAAACCCAGACAAGTGCGTCTTCGGGGTTAGTTCCGGAAAGCTTCTTGGTTTCCTGGTAAGTCACCGGGGTATAGAGGCTAATCCGGCGAAGATAAAAGCCATCGAAGACATGTGGCCACCAACCCGCATCAAAGACGTCCAAAAATTAACTGGATGTCTAGCAGCCCTCAGGCGGTTCATTTCAAGACTGGCGGAAAGGGCACTTCCCTTCTTCAAGTTGCTGAGGAAGTCCGGACCATTCCAATGGTCTGAAGAAGCAGAGAAGGCATTCCAGGAGCTGAAACAGTTCCTCACCACCCTACCAGTCTTGGTAGCTCCGAACCCTGGTGAGCCTTTATTGCTTTACATTTCAGCAACTGACGAAGTCGTCAGTATGGTTCTGGTTGCGGAGAGACCGGAACTACCCAATACTCAGGAATCTAGATCCCTTCGGGAGGATCCGAAGGTTCCTGAAAGCGGGTCTGGGTCCCAGCTCCCAGACTTGAACCCTCAAGAAGCCACTTCAGAGGACCCGGATCCTTCTGATAGGATCCAGGTCATTCCTGAAGAAGCTCCGAGTTCCTCCACCCAGAACCCGGAGGTCCCCGAAGATAGTCTGGACCCCTCCGACAGGGTCCGGATCAACGGAGAGGAAGCTCCGGACCCCTCCGGGAGGGTCCGGACCATTCAACGCCCAGTATACTTCATCAGTGAAGTGTTACATGATGCCAAGACTCGATACCTAGAGGTGCATAAGCTGCTCTACGCAGTTCTTATTGCTTCAAGGAAGCTTCGACACTATTTCCAAGCTCACAAAGTCTCGGTGGTAACCTCATATCCACTTCGAGCGATCCTGCATAATCCCAATTCAACTGGGAATATAGCAAAGTGGGCAGCGGAACTGGCTGAATTCGACCTTGAATTCATTCCAGGACAAGCAATCAAGAGTCAAGCGTTGGCAGATTTCGTGGCAGAGTGGACTCCCTCTCCATTAAACCCTGGGGGCCCCAGCGAGCAGAAGACGGAACCACAAGTTCCGGCCTTCACTAAGCCTCACTGGACCCTTTACTTCGACGGCTCCATGCAGAAGCAGGGAGCCGGAGCTGGAATCCTTCTCCTCGCCCCAACCGGGGAGAAGGTGAAATACATGGTGCACCTTGACTTCAAGGCAACCAACAACATGGCGGAGTACGAAGCACTCATATATGGATTAAAGGTGGCACTATCATATGGTGTCAAGCAGTTGCTGGTCAAAGGAGATTCACAACTTCTCATCAAACAGGTAAAAGGTGAGTGCTCCTGCAATAATCTCCAGCTGACCGCTTATCTCCTTGAAGTCCAGAGGCTTCAGAGGGACTTCGAAGTCCTAGACCTTCACCATGTTCAGCGTGCTCACAACGCTGAAGCTGACGAACTCTCGACTAAGGCGTCAACCGGAGCTCCGGCTCCCGACGGAACCTTTGTCCGGAGGTTGTCAAAACCCACAGTTCAGCCTGCCGAACTGAACGAAGGGGGCGAGATCAGCATCCCTAAGCTGACGGTCCCGATGGCCCTGTTACCATGGCAGCCATCAAGGGTCGTAGGTGCTGCTGGAAGCTTCGAGCAACCCAGCACGCAAGACTCAAATGCTCAAGTCAGTTCCGATGCATGGATCTCGGAGATCCGGAACTACTTGAAAGACAACATCCTTCCTGATGATGATGTATCCGCTGACCGGATAGTCAGATTGGCTAAAAGATACACGTTGGTAGAAGGGGATCTCTACCGACGCGGTGCCAACGGCATCCTAATGCGGTGCATCACAAAGGAAGAAGGCTGCGAGCTCCTCGCAGAAATCCATGGAGGTGAGTGTGGGAACCACGCGTCTTCCCGCACGCTGGTCGGAAAAGCCTTTCGGCACGGCTTCTACTGGCCTACAGCGCTCCAGGATGCTACTGAGCTAGTGAAGAAATGCAAAGCATGTCAATTTCATGCAAAGCAAATTCATACACCTGCTCAGTCCTTACAAATGATACCTCCTACATGGCCTTTCGCTGTGTGGGGGATGGACATCTTGGGACCCTTCCCAAGAGCCGTCGGAGGTTACAAGTTCCTGTATGTCGCCATCGACAAGTTCACCAAGTGGCCGGAAGCTACTCCTGTTGTGACGATCAACAAACAATCTGCAATCAATTTTCTACAATCTATCGTGAGCAGATTCGGAGTCCTAAACAAGATCATCACTGATAATGGGACTCAATTCACAAGCTCCGCATTTCAAGGATATTGTGAAGACCTCGGCATACAAGTTTGCTACGCTTCCGTAGCTCATCCTGCCAGCAATGGGCAAGCCGAGAGAGCAAACGCAGAGATCCTTAAAGGACTAAAAACGCGCACTTATGAGCGTTTGAAAAAGCACGGAGCTAATTGGATCGAAGAGCTTCCGCCCACTCTATGGGCTAACAGGACTTCTCCAAGTCGGGCAACCGGAGAAACACCCTTCTTCCTGGTGTACGGAGCAGAAGCGATCCTTCCTCCGGAGATCACCCTGGGTTCCCTCCGAGTCCGGACCTTCGACGAAGCCGTGCAGGACCAGCTCCGGCATGAAGACCTAGACCTCCTCGAGGAGGGAAGGTGCCAAGCAGCTGTTCGGAATGCCCGATACCGCCAAGCTCTACGGCGCTATCATGAGCGGCATGTACACAACCGACAGCTCGAGGAAGGCGATCTGGTGCTACGGAGAATACTATCCAGAGAAGGGCAAAACAAACTCTCCCCCGGCTGGGAAGGGCCCTTCCGAGTGATCAAAGTATCCCGTCCCGGAAGCGTTCGCTTGGCTGCCGAGGATGGGACACCTCTCTCAAATCCTTGGAACATCGAGCACCTCCGTAAGTTCTACACTTAATTCCACGGAGGTGAGTCTTAAGTAACTTGAAGTGTATGTTATAGAGTCATTGTACAGAGTCGGGTAGTTCCTCCGGGAGAGCAGCCGGACCTTTCCCGAAAGGTTTGGAAAGCTCATGCAACACTTGATACAGTCTCCGGACTAGAAGTGTAGCTAATTACCCTGGGTGAAACGAGAAACCGAACACACTTAGCCTGGTTCCGTACCCTAAGAGTGTACTTGTTTCCCCTGTACCCCGGACCTATAATGAAAGACATCTTCATGTGAAATAGACTCCACGTGCATTCATTTTTGCATAAGGCTCGACATTTTTATTTTTCTCTTTCTTGTCTATAACAGAAACGTGCAATTCTTAAGAAGTTCTAGTTTAACCGGTTTATGTACAATTTGAGTTGAATTGTCAGATTTTTTAGATTTAAATATCGTCTGTGGTCAACTCGCCTGAAAGCCGCCAAGCCATTCTAGGGCCGGAGTGCGCTATTGACTTAGCTTGGTCAAGCACCCTAAGTACGCCACTCTACCTACATCCCGGCAGGCCAAAGTAAGGTGGGTCCATGGACAATTGGATCTAAAAGAAAAGACAATTCATCCAATTATACTAAAAATCGTGTTCAACTTGAAATTCCCTTGAGAACCGTAAGCCGCGACGAAGTTATAGATAAGGAACGAATTTTACTGTTTTTCTTGGCTTAAGTGTGCAGGAAAAATAAACCCGATATTGATGGAGAAAAACCGGAGTTAACCAAGCTCCGACTCCCACCGGCGTTAACTTAAAGATGGTGAGAAGACTCTATCACTAGAGTCTGTTGCCAGCAAGCCAAGCGTGGCAAAGGTCATTGCCGGAGCTACTAAGCCCCGACACCTTGAAGTATTAACTATCGACACTCAACGTGTTGGTAGACGCTCCTGCCGGAACTACTAAGCTCCGACGATGGACAGTGCCGGAGCTTCTAAGCTCCGACGATTTCAAGGGACCTTCACTATCGAAAACTTCGGACCAAAACTGCACGAGTTCGAAGCAAATCTGTCTTCAACAAAAATCAACATCCTTTTGGTACATGTCCACAATCAAATTGTGCGCATCTACCAGGGGGCCAAGTGAAGACAAAGATGTTGAAGACAAAAAATGAAATTCACGCAATTGAGGATTTCATTTCATTTGAAGACCGGAGATTACATCTGGGGACAAAGGATTACAAAATTGAGGAAGAAGAGAAGATACAAATAAAGGCTAAGAAAGATAGTCCTAGACCCTATGGAAGAATTCGGCGACCTTCTGGGCGACCTCCGACACGCTGCCTCGGGTAGCTTCGCCCTCTCCTTCGACAGGACCTTCAAGCACCGGGTCCAGAGAGAATCGAGGGTTCCGGCTAGTGTAACACGTCAACACATATTCTGTGACGTTTCTAGCCAGGGATTGCCCCTCGACCTCAAGCTGGTCCGCGATGACGTCGCCCACCTTGGAGAGCTTGCCACCCGCAGCGTTCAACGCCTGCAATGCAAGGTCCGGCTCCGGCTCCGGATCATCTGGAAGCACGGGGCTGAAACCCATAGGCGCCAGCGCATCGTCGGCCTTGCTCAGGAACTCCCAAATTTGCAGGGAGTCCGTCTTCCTCAGGCCCTTCATCTCTTCCAAGGACCTCCGGGCCGCCGCCAGCTCCGAATTCTCACGGGAGAGTCGCTCAACTTCTTTGGCGTTTTGCTGAATCTTCGCAGCAACCCACTTTTCGAGTCTTCCGAGCTCCTCCTCCCGGAGGTGGATCTTGTTCCGGCGGTCGACCAGGTCTTTCTCCCTAGCCTCTATTTTCTTCTCCCGGGCGATGAGGGCACACTCATACTCGTAGAGTTCCTGCCCTCGCACCCAGGTCTTCTCCTCCTCCTCGAGGCAGCGCTCTTCCAATTTTTTAGCGCGCTCCTCGATACCTTTGTCCGCCAGAGCTGTCTTCTCGGCGAGCTCTTCTTCACGTCGCAAGACGTCGTCCCGTAGCTCCAGGAGTTTTTGCTCCTCATCCTCGAGCCGTTTTTCCCTTCCCTCAAGTGCCTCTCGGCGCTTGATGAGTGCGGTACTGATGGCCTCGAGTTGATCGAACCGAGCGTTGGCCGCATCATTAGCAGCCTTAGCTTGGTCATGGTACTCCCGGGATTGGGCGTCGAGGTTGTGAGTCATGCTCTCCCTCTCGTCCAGCATCTCACCCCAGAGCTCCAGGCGGACCTTTTCCCGCTTGATCCATTCCTTGTCCTCAGCAATCCTCGACTGCGCCAGCTTGGTCTCGAATTGGAGTCTATTACGCCACCTCCTAAGGGTTTGGCGCTCCTCTTCAAGAACCTTGCTGTCGTGGAAGAAGGCTAGTTGGACTTGGCGTAGACTGGAGCAAGCGTTGTCGATGGACATCGACAGCGAGATGGGCTCCGGACCTTCTGGGGTCTCCTCCGCTGGTTCCAGCGGGTCTTCATTTACAAAAATTGGGTCCCACTTTGCGAGAGCGGAACCCCGAGCTTCCAAGGCACTAGGGTCCTCCTCCGGGATGGCCTCAGTCGCCATCGAAGAAGGTCCCGCCACCAAATCTTCATTCGCCCCCTCAGGCTGGGGGCCAGCGACTTCGTTCAGGCACTCTGGCTCCGCCACGGGTACCATCGACGTCGTCGCCTCCAATGGCTCCAGCCGGGACGCCTCTTCTGAGGGAGGCTCAAGCTCCCTCATCTCTTCAACCACCGGCTCTACAGCCGGCGCCTCCACCATCACCGGCTCTGCAGCCGGCGCTCCAATAACTACCGGCTCTGCGACCGGAGCTTCAGAAGTAACCGGCTCAATTGCCGGAACCACTTCAACTTCCGGTTCGCACGCCAGGGCTTCAGCTACCTCCGGCTCGACCGCCGGGGCTTCAGCACTTTCCGGCTCTGAAGCCGGGACCGCTACTTCCTCCGGCTCGACAGCCGGAGCATCTACTTCTGCAGCACAGGGGCCCGGAGCTTCAACCTCCGGAGCGGGTGCTGCTGGCGCATCTTCAATCCCGTGGTCCGGCGCTACCACGGGAACTTCAGGAGATGAGTCGAGGTCCATGACCACGACAGCCGGCGCCGGAGCTGTCGCAGCCTCCGCCTGGGGCGGCACCGGAGCTGGAGTGGAAGCCCTCGCAGCCTCAGACACTGTGGCTGAGGGCGGAGCTTCACTCCCCTTCTTGGGAACGCTGCAGATGAAGAATGAAGAAATTGAGCAAACAGATGCTATAATTAAAAGTTAATTGAGGTAAGCAAGAAAAATTACCTTGGGAGGCTCACGCACCAGCTTGCGCGGAACCTCTTTCCCGGACGTTCCGGGCTGGCCACGGTCGGCGTAGGAGCTCCGGGAGGACTCCCAGGACTTGCCGTAGCCGCGGGCGTTTCCCGGGTAGGAGCTCTCCTAGACCGGGAGGAACTCCTAGACCTGGAGGCCCTCACCGCTTCTCGAACTGGAGTCGCCTGTCCGGAGCTGGCACCTCCGAAGGGACCCATCACGGGGACAGCCGCACTCCGAGAGGATCCTACCGCCGGAACAGTAGCACTCCGAAAGGACCCCACCACGGGGACAGATGCTACAGCGGCGGAGGACCTTCCCTCCTGAGGACGGGGAACTGGCGGGGAAGTAGCAAGCCCGACGGACCTTCTGTCAGCATGTCGCAGCTTCCTCTTCCAGCTCTCCGGCTCCTCCGCCAGCTCCTTGCCCTTGCCGGTGACCTCAGCTCTTGGCTGAGAGACAGGGGCGGAGCCGCCTTCCGACAACCCGGGGATCGCCAACTGGGCGGTCGATCTTCTCTCGACGACGCCAAGGTCGTCAAGCGCGGGCATCTTCCGCCGGAGCTCCCTGCTGAACTCAACTTCCACGTTCAGGGGGAGGAAAGCCGGTGGCGGAGTCAAGTACTCTCCGTCTACATCGATGCCGTGCTGGAATTTCTTGAGGTGAAACTCCAAGGACTTCCCCACCATGTTGGACTTCAACCCGGTCTCAACCCGGTCTTCGTCCATCACGCTGTTGAGGGCCCAGGCGAGCTTCTCCCTCCTCTTCAGCGGCGCCCACCTGTTGGACAGGAAGTTGCAGAACACCGCCTGGGGAGTCAATCCTCCCTCCACACATTGGCGGATCCTGGACAGGACGGGGTCGAAAGCTGCCGCCAGCACCGGAACTTCGCTCCACACCGACGTGTCAATGCCGGGCAGACCGTCTGGCAGTTCCAACCGCTCGTGCTCCTCCACCCGGACGATTACCCAATCTTTCTTCCAGTCATCCCACTTCCCAGAAGGGAACGACCGGAGGTACTTGAACGGGCACTTCTTGCGCTTCACAAAGTAGTAGAAGCCAAGGTACTCGTCACTTCGGCCGGTGGTTTGGACGGTGAAGAAGGTGCGGAAGAGCTCGATGCAGGGAGGGATGCCCACCCACATCTCACAGAAGTGGACAAAGATGGACACAAGGAGGAGGGAGTGAGGGCCAAGGTGGTATAGCTGCAGACCATAGAAGTCCAGCAGCATCAAGAAGAAGGAAGAAAACGGTGGGATCAGCCCCACCATGGCGTACGATGAAAAGTACACCATTTCGCCGGAGTGCTCCTTTTTAAAGGGAAGCTCCCCGCCGGCGCGGACTGAACGGTTGAAGAAGTCCGACGACCACCCCATGAGGGCTCGGACCTTCTTCAGATCGCTCTCCGTCTTCAAACGACTCTCACGCAGACCCAACTCCATCGCAGCACAGCTAGGCGAGAGAAGGGAAGCAAAGCACGAGTTGGGAGTTTGAGCGCAAGAATAGATGGAAAGCGTAAAGAACTCCCGACGGTGCGCTTTCCTTCTTAAGTAAGCCCTCGCAACGCTTGGATGGAAACTGCAGGAGAGTCAAGCATACTACTCAAGAATTCAACCCAGCCGATGACAAGGGGGCCCGGGACCACCCCGACGATCAAGTCGAGGCTCTTATCCAGGCGAACAGTTGTCATCACGAGGCGGGAAACCCAAAGGCGGCGGACTGACAAGGCGCGCGGAACCGATACGGTTTTCGTATCGGGAACCGACGACCTTCAATAGCGAGAGATCCGCACGTCAAAGATCTTATCTGCCGCCTGAGGTGCGCCACGCGTCAGGACTTAACCGTAAAGCCCCGCCAAAGGCACCTCCGAAGACCCTTGAAGACCCAGTTCAAGAGTCGCAAGTGTGGACCCACCTCCGGCGGAATGACTTCATCCCGTTAGCCTTCCCCGGAGGCAGGTCCAGGGGGCCACTGTCGGTACCCTAAAAACCATACACCCCCTGAGGTTATAAAGATCTCAAAGGAAGGACATCTACTCAAGTTGAAGACCCTCGGGGGCCCACTCGCCAGACGTGACCGGACCCGCTTCTCCAACATGGTTAACCTCCAGGTTGCCACGTGTACTATCAGACCAGAGCTATTACCCGCAAGGGTGAAGCTCCGGGCCAAGTACTGAAACGGCACCTCCGGAGGTAACCCCTGACCGAGAGAAGCTCCGGACCTGACACGTGCCAGGTCACCCCGGAGCTTCCCGCTTCTCCCAAGCAAGCTCCGGAGCTGCCACGTGTCCACACGTCGGAGCTAGCTGCTTAAAACCCCCGGGAGACATTGTAACGGCTCCGGATCTCCAAAGGACAGCCGCAGACTTCAAGACCCGATTAATTACCATTAATTCCACGTTAATGATAATTAATCGGACGATCTTAACACCTGTAACGGCACTGTCGGAGCCGTTACAGGGTTATTAACAACAATTAATCTCGTGTATCAATACTAATAACCGCCAGGGCCACCTGTCGGGCCAGGCTGACTTGTAACGGTTTGTCCTTATGCTATAAAAGGACAAACTGACGATACACGGGGGGGACTCGGGAACACTCTGAAGCTCACAATTTAATACAACACACACACACACCCGTGGAGTAGGGTATTACGCTCAGGCGGCCCGAACCACGTAAACCACCGTGTCACTCGTGTCCAAATCGCATTTCACTTTCTTAGATCTCCGCGCGCCCAAACCGAACCACAAACTCCTTCAAACACTTTCATAGTGTCAGGGGATCTGCCGACTCCAACAGTCGACAAGTATCTTTGTGCTACAGTTACCGATGAGTCTAGCTAGATTTCCAAAAGATTTGCTCCACTGTTTCAATCTTTGTCTAAGTTTTTTTAGTTTGAATGATATGATTATTGCACAGTTCAACACCGGTACATTCTTATTCCATGACTGCTGCACAATTTCATGAAAGTTAGGAAGCTGCATCTAACAGTTTCCAAACCTGAAACACTTTGCTTTTGGGATGTTTGTTCCAAACCGGAGCACACATGGAGTGTGGTCCGATACATCTCTAGATAGTGGAAGTAGCGTCGTGTTTGGGAATGTCAGGGTCCACTCCGGTGAGGTGAAACACCAATCCAATTGTTCTAGTAAGGGTGTGCTTTGCATGTTGCTCCAGGTAAATTTGGGCCCTTTCAGTGGGATCTCAAGCATCCTCAAATGTTGAATTATGGAATTGAAAGTCTGCATGTCTGCAAAATTTGCAACATTTTTGTTTCTATCTTCCACAGATCTATAGAAGTTAAAGTCTCCAATTAGCATCCACAACTCGTCTAGAGGCAGTTGAAGGTTCCATATCCAATCTATGAACTATTGTCTTCTTTCCCCTAGCATGGGGTATAGATGGTGATGAGTTTCCATGTTGTCCCATTGAGCAATGAGGTGAAGTGACATGAGATTGAGAAGTCATTGGAGTCAGTAATCTCTCCTCTCAGAATGGAACCATTCCAAGCCAATATGATGCCTCCCGAGCTTCCACGAGAGGGCGAGAAGGCAAATTTGTTGAAGCGTCGTGGTGCAATTTTTTTGAGGAATGACATGTCGATATTCTCCTTTTTTTTGTTTCCTGTAAGCATAATATTTGACAGTCACCTGCCTCTTCTATCTTTGATTTGACAGCCAGTTGTTTATGTGTGTCATTAATCCCTCTGATATTCCAGTTGAGGACTCCCCAACACCTGTTTGCATTAGTAGGCTCCATCTTGGAAACAATTGTGATGTTTTAGAGATATAATCACGTTCCATGATTTTATTGTACCTGCAAATGAGACAGCATATGCATGTTTCCGTGGCAAAGCCAAAGTAGGAGCTCCTTTGTCCTGGTTAGCATTGCAGTGCAGTCGATCGCAAGCGCGAAACCTCTGGGATGTTTATTTATTGTTAGCGCTGGTTCTTTTTTTAGCGTAGCAATCTTGCTGAAGCCAGTACAGCCCGGTGGCCATAGTCATGGTTTTTTAGTTGTTGGAGGCCCGTAATTGAAGTACTTGTAGATGAATTGTACCGGGCCAGGTTTCCTGGAGCCAGGCCGCGTTGCTTATACTGGTATGGCCATTCCAGGCGGATGATATGGTGTATGGTTTGCGGTGGGTGAGGGTGTTTGCTGATGGGCTGGTAAACGGGTCAAGAGATTTGTAGTAGTCATTTTTTTTGCTGAATGGTGTGATGGTTAGGAAAACGGGGCCGAGTGTTTGTGATGAGTGTTGTAGCATATGCAGTTGTTTGTAGGTGGAAGCGATCGTCAGGTGAATGGTTATAGGAACCCTAGTGTTACTGACAAGCATGTTGGCGTGTGTTCTGATCCAATGTGGGTACAATCAATAAATGCAGATAATTTTTCTTGTAATATGAAAGTGATGGTGGGCCGCAGGGTAGGGCAGAGCAGCTGCAGTTTTATTTATAAGGTCCCCATGTCTATATACAATCAAAAGGCCCGTATGGATAACCCATTCCGTAGCATTCCCAGCAAAACAGATTCCCCGGCCCAAGCACGCGTATGAACCAGCAAAAGGCGTGCGGGCAACATCCGTAGTTGCAACTGTTGTGCAACACTGAACCCCGAATTTGCCCTCTGAAGCCGGGCGGGTCCGAAGCAACTGCTCTCTGCGTATGTGAAGATGCATCACCATTGATCACCTCTGGTCATATGTGATCCCCCTCTCCATTTGCATTACAGCAGTCTCCAGATGAGGGATCTTGTCACGTGCCACGCTAGGTGGCACGCCGCACTCACTGATCGCCACTGCCTGCAGTGTTGATGATTCAATTTGTGGGTAAGGACAATGTGAAGCTAAGTCAGATAGCTCAGGAAACTTGACAGGGCCAGAGAATCTATTACCGGAGCGAGGAGAATCCGAGGCTTCCTCGTCATTGGCAGTTTTCTCATTGCGTGAAGGTCCTTCTACTGGCCTTGTCCTGTTGCCATCCAGGAGCTGCTGAATCCTTGGGCTCCTCCTAACAGTCTTTGCGATGACCAGCTCTTTGCCCTTGCTACCAATGATCAGTTGGGCATTGACATTCCTCCCTTTGTCGTGATCATCCTTTATGTGCCTTGGGGACTCTGTGATTGCCTTTCCTTTTCCTTTTTCAGGGTTGGTGCGGTGTCGCCGAGTGTATACCCTACCATATCTGTGTGAATCGAGCTGTGTTCCCTGTTCAGTCCCCGTGATCTCGGTTCCTTGAGCAGTGATATCCACAATGACTACTAAGGTTGTTTTGATGTTGTTATTGGAGTTGTTATGAGAGGTCCTTGTTGCGTGCTGATTGCCTTCGACAGCCGGTAGCTGCTGCGTGGCTCCATTGCTTGGTCCTCCTGGTTCCAGAAATTGTGCCTTCCACCAAGCGTTAGAGGATTGTGGGAAGGCCGCTGCAAGCATCCACCTCAGAGAGTTAGAGTCGAATGGTTGCAGCCATGTCGGGCGTTGAGCTTGATCACCATTCTTTCCGAAGGTCAGAATTGGCTCCCCGTGAAGGATCTGGGTTGGGGCAGGAACACGTATTGAGTCTGTCGATTCAACCAAAAATGGCGGAAGAAGCATTGTTGCCAGTACCAGAGCCGCTATGATTGTGTTCATGAGCAATAGCATTATTGTCCTGAATATCCTGGGGCCAGTGACCCCAATCCCAGTGGTGATGACCCGGAGGGGGGTTGTTGAGGTTCATGAAATTGTTCCCTTGGTTCCCGCTGCCTGCTCCCAAACTGGGTGTCCATGAACCTGAGGCACTATCTGTTCTTTGTCCAGCTCAGTTTGGTGTGGGGGGTGCATGGGATCCAGGTCTCCATCTTCTGGTGGTTCATCTTCCAGCGGCACATTGCCATCAGGTTCCATCCAATTGAGAATGATCACCAGGCAGGACCAGGACCATCCATTGCGATCGCTATTGGTCTGCCTAAGTACCAAACTGCGAGGGATGTCCTGGAGCTCGTTGTACATGCATTTGACTAACACGAAGCCAAGAGCGCGAGGGCTGTCGTGCTAGTGCAGAAGCTTTGCAAAAGTAGAGACCACCAAGTCGATGCACTCATACGTCCGGTAGTCAATTGGAAAAGCCAGAATCAAGAACCGTCCAGCTCGAGTAAAGCGGCGCACCCTTCTGTTTAAGCCATAATCATGTCTGGTGAATCTTATGAGAGCATCTTCCACCACGATCAGTTCACCAAGGAGCAGTGAATCTCTAGAGAAGCAGGAATCCAAAGAGTATAGCGCTATGCCTAGTGGAGTGAGGCATGAAGATCGAACATGCATACCTAGTTCTTGCTTCAGGTAGTTCCGAATCCTCATTCTGTAGAAATCATAGTGATCTTCTTGCAGCTCTCCTTCCGCATCCACCGCTGTCGGTACCCCGCAGACCGGGTACCCCCGCGCACTGGGAGAAAACCGCTAAGGACTCCGCCTCTGCTTAAGAGGCCGAATCCGAGATTGCCACGTCGTGGAGGGAAGGACCAGATCCTACCTCTCCGTCGGAGGAGGCTCCCAAGCTGCCACGTGGCAGGCAGAACTGGACCCTCGCCTCCCCGCTAGGGCGGGCTCTAGAGCCGCCACGTGGCCAATTGGGACCTCAGGGCCAGGCCCGCGTCCTCGCAGGGAAAGGCACTGGAATTACCACGTGGCCAGTAGGGCTGAGCCTCCACCCCTCCATAGGGGTGGGCTCCGAATGCACCATGTGGCCTGTTCCGTCAAGTGCTCGACTTCCCACAGAGGCAGGCTCCGGCGCAACCACGTGGCGGATGGCCAACTCAGTGCGGTAGGAAGCCGCAGTAATGGAACGCGTGTGCTGCTCAGACAGGCATTAAGTATGCGCGCCTTCCCCAGGCAAGCTGAGTCGCGCATGCGGATGTCAAGGCTCCAGTGTCCTGTCTTATCCGAGTAGCTGGTACAGACCCACGACGCAAGACGGACGAATGGGCTACAGGGACAAGACGGACGGGACGTGCAAGGCCATCATCACCAACTATGTGTAGCCCTGGCGCACGACGCGGCGGGACGGCGCATTGACACCCCTGACAAAGGGAAGTAGATAGCAATTAATCATAGATCTTGTATAGGATTGGCTCTCCTCGGGACCACCTGTCGGGTCCTGGGTCTCACCTTGTAACTGCAGAGTCCTTGAACTATAAAAGGACTCGGCAGGCGACCTTCCCAAGGGATTGGAAAAAATTAGACCAAGACTCATACACGCTCAAGCAAGGCAATACACTAACATTCCCGTGGACGTAGGGTATTACACTCCGGCGGCCCGAACCACGTAAATCCTCTGTGTTCATCATCCTGCTGCGTTCGATCTCCTGGGACTAGCCCTCGTGAATCCAAAGAACCTCCGCGGGCTGCTCTCTAAGCAGGTCCGGGGGAAGTGTTGTTTACGACCTTCGACATTTGGCGCGCCAGGTAGGGGGCTTTTTCCCCGTCAAGATCTCCACCAGCAGCAATGGTGAACGACCAATCCAACGCCGGTTCATCCAGGGCGCAGTCGCGGTGGCAGTCAGTGGCGAAGGATCAGGCGTCATCCCGCTCTAGGGCAGGCTACCGCTCTAGGGCAGGAAGGTCAGGACCTTCATGTCACCCTGCAGTCACTTCGCCGGCTGCAGGCCGACATGCCACTCCGCGGTGTACTCCGGCCGTGACAGCAATCACGGCGCTGCTGGCTGCAAGCCCGGAGAGTGCGCTCGCAGCAGCGCGCGCGCTACTCCACAACCCTCCTGCTGGGGACGCTCCTTAGGGAGCGGCGCAACAGTGGATTAACGACGTCGACCACCTCGTCACCGCCGCGCTCAATGCACCTCCACCGAGGGAGACACATGCCCAGCTGATGCATGTGTCATTGTCGCGAACGCCGACAATCGACCGGTGGACGGAAGACTCGCGCTCGACCAGGATCTCGACAACAGATCTGAGAACCGGGCTGCAGCGCCGCAGGGCCGGAGAGGACTGCCGAGTCACCATCGAGTGCCAGAGGGAGCGTCGGCGCAACCTCGAGGCAGATTACAGTGTGCTGGGCCCTGTGCCCCAGGCCCATGCTGTGCCTCCACCACACCAAACGTATGTCGCGCCTCCACCGCACCAGGCGTACGTCGCGCCTCCTCCACAGGCATATGCAACACCGCCCCAACATCAGGTGTACGCAGGCCTGCCTGCTCACCCTGGGTATGCGATGCCGCCACCGGCACCAGTCAGCCCCAGCCAAGGGTGTGCAGCGCTAGCGCCTCACCTCCGTTTCGTGGTCTGGCCACGAAAGTTCCGGCTGCACATGCCGGAGAAGTACGACGGGAGCGTCAACCCGAGTGAGTTCCTGCAGATCTACACCACTGCGATACTAGCTGCAGGAGGCGACGAGGCCATTATCGCTAACTACTTCCCCGTCGTCCTGACCGGCCAAGCTCGGTCATGGCTCATGAACCTGCCCCAGGGGTCCATAACCTCCTGGGATGAGTTGTGCCGACAGTTCGTGACTAACATCAGCAGTTTCTACAAGCGCCCCGGCACCGAGCTTGACCTCCACACCGTTAGATAGCGCGCTGGAGAGTCGCTGCGATCGTTCATCCAGCGGTTCTCCCAGGTACGGAACACCATCCCTCATGTTGCCAGTGCATCGGTTATTGTTGCGTTCAGACAAGGTGTGAGGGACAAGAAGATGCTCGAGAAGCTATCCACGCACGAGGTGTGTGATGTCTCCGAGCTATTCTCCCTAGCAGACAGATGTGCTAGGGCAGCTGAGGGGCGCAACTGGCACTCCCATCCATCCTCAGAAGCAGGGGAAGCCACCCCGACTGAGGAAGGAGACTCTGCGAGGAGCAGCGGCAAGAAGAAGAAGAAGGGTAGTGGCAAGAACAGGCCAAAGCCCGGAGCCCAGGCAATGGCGGCTGCGACACCAGGCGGAGCCCGAGGGCTGCGCCAAGATAAGCGCCCTAGGCAGTCGCCTGAACCCGAGGAGCCTGACTTCAAGTGCCCGGGGCACCGTACAAATAGCCATAGTGCTAGCGAGTGCCAGGAAGTAAAGAGGTTCGCGGAACGTTTCCGTGAATAGAAACAGAGACAGCAGCACCAGGAGGGCGCACCCCCTCGCCAGAGGGAGGGCAAGCAGAAGGCTGATCCCGAGAAGGAGAATGACAGTGAGATGGGGTTCCAGGAACCCCAGCGGGCGGTTAATGCCGTCTTTGAGGGTGGCGACTCCGACTCTAGCAGTGCTAAGGAGCGCCGCAAGACCCTCCATGTCATCTACGGGGGAGCCACAGATCCCACGTCCCGGAACGCGGTGAAAACTCTGCGATGAGCAGTGGCTGCGGTGGCCCCCGCCCCAAGTCCGGCTCCCCACCACAAGTGGATGAGCACGGCGATCAGCTTCGATGCTTCTGACTGCCCGAAGAACATGGCAGGAGCGGGAGTGCTCCCGTTGCTGGTGTCCCCGACCATCGCCAACGTGAAGGTCTTTCACGTGTTGATAGATGGAGGGGCGGGCCTCAACCTCATCTCCACGGCGGCCTTCCGAAAGCTGCAGCTGCCAATGTCCCAGCTCACCCCCTCGAGCCCGTTCTCGGGTGTCGGACCCGGGCAAATCCTCCCGTACGGTAACATACACCTCCCGGTGACCTTCGGGACCCCGGAGAACTACCGTACGGAGAGCGTTTTGTTCGACGTGGCAGACGTCGACCTTCCCTTCAACGCAATCATTGGGAGGCCAGCCCTCTACAGGTTCATGGCTGTATCCCACTACAGCTACCTCGTCCTGAAGATGCCGACGCCTTCCGGTGTCCTCAGGATCAGAGGGGACCGCTCAGCTGCAATATCAGCCTTGGAGCAGCTCCAAGCACTTGCAGCGGGGAGGGCTCCGGCCCCAGGAGGCTTGAAGGAGGGTCGGCCAGAGCAAGGCCCGACGCAGCGAGCCTCCACTACTGCACCCCGTGTGCAACCAGCCAGCGACGACGACGTCCCTGTGAAAGTCGTCAGGATTGGCTCCGAGGCTGCCCAGACAACCCGTATCGCAGGGAACTTGGACAGCAAATAGGAAAGCGCGCTCATCACCTTCCTCCGGACAACGTCGATGTGTTTGCATGGCAACCATCACAAATGCCCGAGATCCCCAGGGAGGTGATTGAGCACCATCTGAAGATCTACCCCGACGCCCAACCGGTACAGCAGAAGCCCAGGAAACAGTCCATTGAGCGACAGAACTTCATCCGTGAAGAAATCAAGAAGCTGCTCGATGCTGGTTTCATCCGGGAGGTTCACCACCCACGGTGGTTGGCCAACCCTGTTGTCGTACCCAAGGCTGGTGGGAAGCTCTGGATGTGCATCGACTACACCAACCTCAATAAGGCATGCCCAAAGGATCCATTCCCTCTTCCTAGGATAGATCAAATAGTAGACTCAACATCAGGCTGTGATCTCCTGTGTTTCCTAGATGCGTATTCTGGTTTTCACCAAATACCTATGTTAGGGAAGATGAGGAACACACTGCTTTCATAACAGTAGACGACATGTATTGTTATGTCTCCATGCCTTATGGACTCAAGAATGCTCTCCCCACCTTTGTACGTGCAATGCATAAGACATTTGGGGACCTCATTAGAGATCTGGTAGAGGTGTATGTCGACAACATCGTGGTGAAAATTAGGGACCACACATCCCTATTAGACAACCTAGCCCAAGTCTTCAGCAAGCTGCGCACAACACGAACGATGCTGAACCCCGACAAGTGTGTCTTTGGGGTTTCTGCAGGGAAGCTCCTTGGTTTCTTGGTATCGCACCGAGGAATTGAAGCTAACCCAGAGAAGATCAAGGCGATAGAGCTGATGCAGCCGCCGGCCCGCATCAAGGACGTGCAGAAGCTTGCAGGGTGTTTGGCAGCCCTCAGTTGGTTCATCTCAAGACTGGTTGAGCGAGCCCTGCCCTTCTTCAAGATTCCGCGGAAGTCAGGCCCCTTTGAGTGGACCGAGGAAGCTGAAGCGGCTTTCCAGGAGCTCAAGAAACACCTGACGACGCTACCCATTATGGTGGCGCCAGAACCCGGTGAACCGCTTCTGTTGTACATCACCGCAACAACGGAGGTGGTCAGCATGGTCTTGGTTGCAGAGCGGCCGGAGCTACTGCCGCAACAAGAACCAGGAGGAGCCCCAGAGGGGGAGGCCGAGACTCAAGGCCTGAACCCAGAAGAGACCCCCCCCCCTCCCCCCCCCCCACCCCCCCCGCTGTGAGTTCCAGTGACCAAGAGCCTTACGGGTCCCAGCCCCCGGAGGCCCAACTAGACCCTGGGAGCCACATTACCCAGGATGCAAACGCATTGCAAGGAGCCCTGGACCCCCCAGGGAGGGTTCGGACCTCCCAATGGCCAGTCTACTACGTCAGTGAGGTCCTCCATGCAGCAAAAACAAGATACTTGGAGGTACACAAACTACTATATGCAGTGCTCATAGGTCGAGGAAGCTCCGGCATTACTTCCAGGCTCACCGGGTTTCAGTGGTCACCTCCTTCCCACTGAAGACCGTACTCCATAGCCCCAACTCGACTGGCAACATTGCCAAGTAGGCAGCGGAGCTGGCTGAGTTCCAGCTGGAGTTCTTACCTCGACATGCAGTCAAAAGCCAAGCACTGGCGGACTTCTTGGCCGAATGGACCCCATCGCCAAGCAACCCGGGGGGCCCGAACAACCGCCAAACAGTGCCCAAGGCTCCAGTTTTCACCAAGACCCCCTGGATGCTCTACTTCGACGGCTCCTCGCGGAAGCAGCGGACTGGGGCCGGGGTCCTGCTCCTCACCCCGACTGGGGAGCAGTTCAAGTACATGGTGCGCCTCGACTTCAAGGCGACAAACAACATGGCAGAGTATGAAGCCCTAATCTTTTGGCTAAAGACTGCCCTGACTCTCAATGTTCGACAGCTTCTAGCTAAAGGTGATTCCCAACTGATCATCAAGCAAGCCAAAGGAGAGTGCAGCTACAACGACCCTCAGTTAGCAGCATACCTGCTGCACGTCCGGAAGCTGGAAAAGGACTTTGAAGTCTTGGACTTGTGCCACGTACCCCGAGCCGACAACTCAGTCACAGACGACCTGTCAACGAAGGCCTCCACAGGGGCCCCAGTGCCTCAAGGAGTCTTCGCAAGGACGTTACCGCGACCAACCGCCTGGGCAGCCGAACCGGGTGAAGGGGGCGAGCCCAGCACCTTGAAGCTGGCAGTCCCGAGGACCCTGCTACCATGGAGTCCGCCAAGGATCGTATGCGCCACCGGGGGCTCCGAGCTACCGGGCGCCCAAGATCCAGAGGCTCAAGCAAGTCCCGATGCACGGATCTCGCTGGTCCGGGTCTACTTGAAAGACAATATCCTTCCCGAAGAACATGCCTTGGCAGAAAGGATTGTTCGCATGGCTAAAAGGTACACACTGGTGGAAGGGGATCTCTACCGGTGTGGCGCCAATGACATCCTACTGTGATGCATTACCCGGGAGGAGGGCTGCGACTTGCTCACAGAGATTCATGGAGGCGAGTGTGGGAACCACACGTCCTCCCGCACGCTGGTCGGTAAAGCCTTTCGGCATGGCTTTTACTGGCCAACAGCACTCCAGGATGCCGCCGAGATGGTAAAGAGATGCAAGGCGTGCCAGTTCCATGCCAAGCAGATCCACACACCAGCTCAGGCGCTGCAGATGATCCCCCCCTCTTGGCCATTCGCTGTATGGGGGTTGGACATCCTGGGACCCTTTCCCAGAGCCGTCAGAGGATTCCAGCACCTCTACGTCGCCGTAGATAAGTTCACCAAGTGGCCGAAAGCTGCCCCAGTTGTCACCATCAACAAGCAGTTAGCAGTAAAGTTCATCAAGTCGATCGTCTGCCGGTTTGGGGTCCCGAATAGAATCATCACTAATAACAGGACCCAGTTCACAAGTGGAGCTTTCTAGGAATACTGCGAGGACCTGGGGATCCAAGTCTGCTATGCATCCGTTGCTCATCCAGAGATCAATGGGCAGGTCGAGAGGGCCAATGCAGAGATCCTCAAGGGCCTCAAGACTCGCACATTCTCACACCTTGAGAAGCATGGTGCAAATTGGGTGGATGAGCTTCCGTGTGCGCTGTCGGCTAGTCGGACATCAACCAGCCGGGCCACGGGGGAAACGTCTTTCTTCTTGGTGTACGGGGCAGAGGCCGTCCTCCCCCCAGAAATTACCATGGGCTCCCCCCGTGCCCGGAGGTACGACGAAGCCGCGCAGGACCAGCTCCGGCGTGAAGACCTGAACCTCGTCGACGAGGGACGAGCACGAGCGGCTCTCCGAAATGCACGGTACAGACAGGCGCTCCGGCGCTACCACCAGAGGACCGTGCAGAGTAGGGAGCTAAAGGTAGACGACCTGGTGTTGCGCCGCATACTCTCCCGGGAAGGGTCTAACAAACTCTCCCCCAGCTGGGAGGGTCCGTTCCGGGTAACAGAGGTTTGCCGCCCAGGATGCGTCCGCCTGGCTACGGAGGATGGACAGTGATTACCCAACCCATGGAACATCGAGCACCTCCATAAGTTCTACCCCTAGACCAGGGTTGGGACAATGTTATTTCATTGTAAAAGTTACATATTGTCTTAGGACAATACTTAGACTAGGGGGATGGGGCTTCGAGTGCACATTCTGCTTAGCCTGGTCTAGAACCCTAAGTAGGTGCACCCGACATCATCTGACACCCAAGTCGGGTTATTCCCCTTGTAAAGTCTGCTCCATCTTATGAGAAACTACAATGAAAGAATGTTGTCCTGCCTGGTATAGGTTTTGTCAATTCAAAAATTATCTTTATGATGTTGCTGTAAGCCCGCCATAGCTCGTGATCTATCATGAGTGTTGTCATTTTTCCCCTGCTTTAGCAATAGTGCTAGCCGTGCTGTCTGGGTTGCAGGTGGGGTTGCTTGAGGTACCTGCAATGTACCTAGGGCCTCGGATGTTCCAGTACTCGGGGGCCTTATTCTCCAGATGGTCTCCCCCGGAAAAGGCTTACGCCGAGCGGGAGGTCCAGGGGCACAGCCTGCTTAGTCTGGTCCTGTACCCTAAGCCTGTGCGCTCTGCCTCCCCAGCGCTACAGCCGAGTACTGGGGGCCAGATGGACCACCCTTGGGAAGTATGGACAATGAGTCCTAGGTGCAGATGCACTGAATTACCCAAGCCCCGCAAGTCAGCCTAGGATCGTAAGTCAAGCGACACTACAAAAAGAGCAGGGGTGAAGTGACTAGCGGACAGAGTTAATTCTCTGTTTTGATCTATGTACAGGTCTTTGAGGAAGTTATTCTGGCAACCACCATCAAAGTACCCGCAAAGACAGTGGGCACCGCCGGACTGAAGCTCCAGCGGCACCCCCAGGGGGCCCGCTATCGACTTCTCGCTGCAGATGGCGGGCACCGCCGGACTGGATCTCCGGCGGCACCCCCACGGGGGCCCGCTGTCGACCTCTCACTGAAGATGGCGGACACCGCCGGAATGAAGCTCCGGCGGCACCCTTATGGGGCCCGCTGTCGACTTCTCACTGAAGATGGCGGGCACCGCCGGACTGGAGCTCCGGCGGCACCCCCAGGGGGCCCGCTGTCGACCTCTCACTGAAGATGGCGGGCACCGCTGGACTGAAGCTCCGGCGGCACCCCCAGGGGGCCCGCTGTAGACTTCTCACTGAAGATGGCGGGCAGCGCCAGACTGGAGCTCCGGCGGCACCCGTAGGGGGTCCGCTGTCGACCTCTCAATAAATATGGTGGCCACTACCGGACTGAAGCTCCGGCGGCACCCCCAGGGGGCCCGCTGTCAACATACCTGCATACTCAGCTACGGCAATGCTACCTACGCATTCTAGGTTCCCCCTGCACCGGTCCGTGCTAAGCCCTAAGTGTATGACAAGTGTGCCCATAACAACTGGCCATGCCTGTCAGGGGGCCATACTTTGGGGAACGACAGGTCCTGGAAGATAAGGAACAACAAGCAGCTAGAAGACATTGCTGGAAATAAAAGCAAGCTGAGTATAAAAGGTACCACAGAAAGATTTTTTATTACACAAATAAAAATTTTGTCACCACTACCAACCACAAGACAAAAACAGAAAGACAAAAATTTAAACAGGCGCCCGGGGAGCCCTCAGCCGCTCCGCTAGAACCTTGAGGCGATGAGTGCCACTGCATCCGAAACTTCAGACTTGGTGGCCTCTTCCCTCTCGGCGATGGGCCCCTCGAGGACCAACTGCAGGGAGACGTTGGGGTACCAGCTCCGGTAGCAGGACAGGATGTGCGTCGCCACCTCCTTCACCAGAATCCGTCCCTCTGCCTCCAGCTGGTTGTCGAGGATGGCCCCCAGCAAACGCATCCTCGAGCTGGTGGAGTCAAGCACCGAAAACACTTGGCTCACCTCCTGCGCCGGCTCCCCCACGTGCGCTGGGCTGAAGCCGAGCGGCACCAGAGCCGAGTCGGCACCGCTAAGGAACTCCCAGACCTTCCGGGCCTCAGCGGAGCGTGCCGCCCGGAGCTCCTCCACCTCCTGCTGGGCCGCCGTCCAGGAACCGCTTCTCCTTGGCCGCCAGGGCCCTCTCGCGCTCGCCGACTCCCTTCTCGCGACGGTCCAAGTCGCCCTCCTTGAGGGCTACGTTGAACTCGCGGTCCAGGAGGGCCTGGTGCTCAACGGACTGGGCCTGCTGCGCCTCAGCCACGACGGCTTCCCGACAGTCTAGCTCGGCGGCATGGACTCTCGCCCCTTCCTGCTGGAGGATGAGCCCGTGGAAGGTCGCCTCCACCTCGGCCCGCTTCGCCGCCAGCTCCTGCTCCCGTTCGGCTAGAGCAGCCTCTCGGAGGGACAACAGGTGCTGAAGGTCCTCGCGGGCCTGGAGGCGGGAGCTGGCCTCAGCATGGATGGCCTCGGCGTCTGCCTTCAGCTTCTGGGTGGCGGCGTCCAGCTGGGCCATGAGGTCGCGCTCGTGCTCGAGAATCTTCATCTCCTCCCAAACGACCGCCTCCCGCTGGGCCGCTTGGCTCTTCGCCAGCCGGGTCTGGGCCTCCAGGGTCCTCGCCCATTCCCGGAGCCGGTCGTCCTCGTCCTCGAGCCGCCCTTTCTCCCGGGCGGAAGCCGGAGTAGGCCACGACCATAGCCTCGGACAGGGGGAGAGGCTCCACCGTAGTAGCGGGCCCCTGCCTCCCCACTTCTTCAATGTCGTCCTCCATTTGGAGGACCACTGGGGAGACGGGGACCAGGGCCCCCTCCCCGATGGCAGCACCAGGGGTGGTGGCGCCAACCGACGTAGCAGTGTCGGAGGGCGCGGCGGCATCGGCCGACACGGAGTAGCTAGAGGATGCGGAGTCGTTTGCGGGCGCGGCAGCGGTTGTCGGGGCGCGCGGCTGGGCTTCGGCAGTCGCTGCGGGGGTCTCGGACACGGTGACTCGGGGCACCCCGACGGCAGCAGCCCGGTGCACCGGAGTAGGGCCCGAGGCTGCAGAAGATCCCCGCAAGACGGCTAGAGCGGTGAACCCCCCAGCAAAAGTGCCCGCGGGTGGTGGAGTAGTTGTGGTGGCGCTGAAATCAAGCAAACCCAGATCATAAGAAAATGACAGGGTAGGCGCACAACAAAGAACACCCAAGGTAAAATCTGAGCAAGCTTACCGGGGGACGCTGAAGTTCCACCGCTTACCGAAAGGGTTGGGGGGGGGGGTTCGGACCCCCCGAACCCGCGGCAGGGGCCCCTGAGTGTGAAGGGGGCCCCTGTGGTGGTGGTGTCGGCGGCACCCCCGAGGTCTGGCGCCCCTCCGAACAGAGAGGGAACGCTGGGGTCTCGTCGGCGTTGAGGAGCCTCCCCATCTTGCGCGTGGAGGACTCGGGCGGCAAAGTGGCGCCATCGGCGCCCCCTGGCGACGAGGGCGGCGGGGCTCCGGAGTCCTGACGAGGGGCAGAAGGGGCTGGTGGTGGCGACCGAGCGCGCTTCTTGGGGGTCAGGTCCAGCACCGGAACCGGCACCTTCCCATTCCCATTGTCGGCAGAGGCGACGATGCCACCCCATGGATGGTGCTGGGGCCCGCTCGAGGAGTCATCGCTTGAAGAACCGTCGTCGCTTAAGGGAGCCTTGCCTCCCTCATCGTCGTCGGTGATGCTAACCCCCCGGAACGGGTCCCTGATCTGGCGCTATGCCAGCCCAGACTCGTCGAGGGTCGACATCGTCTTCAGCAGCTGCCTCCTCAACTTAGAGTCCGAGCACAAGGGGCGGCAGGCCGACGGAAGATCCAGAGCCTCAGGGGAGATGTCGTCGGGGCAGACCCAGGTCAGCATGTCGAGCAGGTGCTGCTCGCCCAGGTTGGAGTCGGGGCTGGTCTCGAGCCGGGTGCAGTCCGACAGGCCGGTGAACATCGATGCCGGACGGGCGCGGTGCTGGAGCGGAGCTATGTGACGAGACATGAAGTCCCTCAGCACCATGGCAGACGACAACCCGTGGTCCGCCAGCATCTGGATCCTCTCCAGCACCGGGTTGAACGCCTCCTCCAGCTCTAGGCGCTCCTCCCAGAATGACCGCTCGGAGTAGGGGATCCCGGTGGGGAGGCACATCCGGTCGTGGGCCTTGGCCTTGGCGATCATCCAATCTTCACGCCACAGCTCCCATCGTGCAGAGTTGAAGGAAGCAATGTACCTCGTGGGGACCTTTGTTCGGCGCTGGAAGTAGTAGGCGCCGAGGTGCTCCTTCGAGCTCCTGCCGGTGGCCCTCAGTACAAAAAATTACCGGAAGAGCTTCACCGATGGCATCACCCCCACGAACATCTCGCAGAGGTGAGCGAAGACCGCCAGCATGGCGATCGAGTTCGGCGCGAGGTGGTGGAGTTGGAGGCCGAATGTCTCCAGGAGCATGACCAGGAAGGCAGATGCCAATGGGATGAAGCCGGCCAGCACATATGACGAGAAGAGGACCATCTCCCGGCGGAGAGGCTCAGCGGGAGCCTCCCGGGACGGAGCCACGTCTCCCGCTCAGGAGTATGCCAGCTGAGAAGCCGGCGCATGGGGGCCAGGTCAGCGGACCTGGATAGTCGAGACTTGGGCAAGATGCTCGCCATGAGGGTTGAAGGAGGAGGCTCTGGACGGGGAGATCGGGAGTTAGAGTGCAAGAACTGGGCTTGAGGCAAAAAGCACGAGTGCAGGGGTGCAGAGGCGGGAGAAAGGACCCTCAGGGGGAAAGTTCTCTTTTTATGCACCTCTGCAGGCCAACAGGCGCAAAAGTGAGAATCACCGCAACCTCAATAGAAGAGCAATGGTCCTGCGTAGGCAATGACATGAGGGTCCGGGTCGCTCGACAAAGAAGGCGAGTCGGGCGGCTAGTTATGTGGGAGGTAACTCGGCGGTTTCCGAAAGGGCAAAAGAAGCAAAAGTGCAGGAGCCACCTTGGGAACCTCCGCAGTTAAAGCACGATTGAAGGCAGAAGTCACGTCGCACGGCGCCTGTTCAGCACCTTCACTTACCAGAAGGGGACACGTCGCCTCAACGGCAGGGGCGTGTCGCCTAGGGAACTGCCCCGAAGTGGAATCGGAAGAGTTGTGCGGGAAGAAAAGGAAGAAGACCCCACCCGCGGTATCGACGACTCTCCCGAGGTGGGCTCGAGGGCAACTGTCGGTACCCCGCAGATTGTGTACCCCCGTGCACTGGGAGAAAACCGCTAAGGACTCCGCCTCTGCTTAAGAGGCCGAATCTGAGATTGCCACGTCGTGGAGGGAAGGACCAGATCCTACCTCTTCGTCGGAGGAGGCTCCCAAGCTGCCACGTGGCAGGTAGAACTGGACCCTCGCCTCCCTGCTGGGGCAGGCTTCGGAGCCGCCACGTGGCCAATCGAGACCTCAGGGCCAGGCCCGCATCCTCGCAGAGAAAGGCACCGGAATTACCACGTGGCCAGCAGGGCTGAGCCTCCACCCCTCCATAGGGGTGGGCTCCGAATGCGCCACGTGGCCTGTTCCGTCAAGTGCTCGACTTCCCACAGAGGTAGGCTCCGACGCAACCACGTGGCGGACAGCCAACTCAGTGCGGTAGGAAGCCACAGTAAATGAACGCGTGTGCTGCTCAGACAGGAATTAAGTACGCGCGCCTTCCCCAGGCAAGCTGAGTCGCGCATGCGGAGGTCAAGGCTCCAGTGTCCTGTCTTATCCGAGTAGCCGGTACAGACCCATGCCGCAAGACGGACGAATGGGCCGCGAGGACAAGACGGATGGGACGTGCAAGGCCATCATCACCAACTATGTGTAGCCCTGGCGCACGACGCGGTGGGACGGCGCATTGACACCCCTGACAAAGGGAAGTAGATAGCAATTAATCCTAGATCTTGTATAGGATTTGGCTCTCCCCGGGACCACCTGTCGGGTCCTGGGTCTCACCTTGTAACTGCAGAGTCCTTGAACTATAAAAGGACTTGGCAGACGACCTTCCCAAGGGATCGGAAAAAATTAGACCAAGACTCATACACGCTCAAGCAAGGCAATACACTAACACTCCCGTGGATGTAGGGTATTACGCTCCGGCGGCCCGGACCACGTAAATCCTCTGTGTTCATTATCCTGCTGCGTTTGATCTTCTGGGACTAGCCCTCGTGAATCCAAAGAACCTCCGCGGGCTGCTCTCTAAGCAGGTCCGGGGGAACTGTCGTTTACGACCTTCGACAACCGCAATGATGTATTGTTGATGCACATTGTGGTGAAGGCAAGTGAGATTCACTGTTGCTCTTGGTAGCCTGCCCGAACCACCATCTTCAACTTGAACATTGTTCGGGACAAATGTGGACGGGTCTATGTGGAAGTTGGCCATGGCAGGCTGTGGTTTGTGATGGTGGCTTTCTTCGGTGAAGTTGCTTGTGGCTTTGTTCTTCTTGGAGAACACTGTGAGTGCGAGAGAGATCGACTGCATGGAGACCGGTGCCAGGGCACGGTTAAGTACCGCTAGAGTATTAACTGTTTGAGCCGGTGCATTTACTTGGTGGATCTTTGGTTTCTAGATCTTTTTGTTCCCAGCCGTGCACCGTCTTTTGATATGACCGTATCTGTAGCATGCCTTGCATCGGATTGCGCTGTTGCATTGGAACCTCAGATAACTATGGCTTAGGCTCCATTTGGATTGAAGGAATTAAAAAACACAGGAATAAAAAATATAGGAATTGAGATTGTATCTTTTTGCAATCCTATAGGAATTGAGATGAGAAGCCCTTTGGCAGCATCATAGGAAAAACAAGGGAACTTGTAACATGAGCAAGGAAAGAAAAAAGAGGTCCAACCTCATGTTATGTTTCCTACAAAATTTAGCAAAGGAATCCATTCCTATGGAGAAAATCCTTTGTTTTTCCTGTGAGCCAAATGGTCATGTAGTAAAAAATCCTTTACAATTCCTATCCTTCAAAATTCAGTCATTCCTTCAATCCAAAGGGAGCCTTAGGCATCGAAAGCATCGCTTAGCCTGTAAGGTCCTCATCGGTGGTGCCTGTTCCCTCGCCGCCATCATGCAATGCAGAGGAGCATGGTGCTTGAGTGCTCGTGAAGTAGTGTGAAGGTCCTTTCGGAACGTCGCTTTGGAGTGGACAATGTGGAGGCTGCCTCACACCGCAGAAGCTGAGTAAATACAGTCGCTGGCGCACTGTAAGCGCAGCACCGACCGAACGGGTTGCAAGGTGATCGTGCCGTTGTCAGTAGGCCAACAAGGCAGCCTAGTGTGTGTGCTAGGCCTACTGCTGGTTGCAATGTCAACCGTGGTCAACATGGTGGAGGTTGAGCCATGTCCATCTCTGTTGAGAGGTTTTTTGAAACTGGTACCGTTTGGTTGTGACATGTACCGGCAAGATTGTGGGCACGATTTCCAAGACTGGAAGTGCAGATTGAATCTAGTTTTGAGAACTTCCTAGAGAAGATTTTCTCGACTGGGATGTTGTGATCGTTCCCATGCCCGAGCAAGAAAGTAATCATCCCAAAGTGAATCGTCGAAGACCGCAACTCGATCTTCGGAGGAGGGGAACAACGAACTGGGTCAGTGAAGTATACTTTTTTTGCGATTTTTCCATTTGTTCTCCTTTTCCTCCTGATTTCTGTCCAGCTAGCTTCTTCTTCGTCTTCCCAGCGCCTCCTTTCGACTTCCTAGTTTGGACCGCCATCTCTCCAGAGATGGAAGTAAACATCGAAGACGGTTGTGGTCACCGTTCTCAAGGAGTGCACCAAGAGGCCTACATGTTTGTTGGACACAGAGAATAGGAAGTCCGTCTCAGTAACAGGCAGCACGTGAAACCCTCCCGGCACACCTCCGAGTATGGAGTGAAGTGCCAGCCCCACGTCCTTCTCATTGAGACGAAACGTGAAGCGCCAGAATGCCGCCAGGAGAAAGAACGATCCTGTGGTCGAGGAGCTTGGATGATGAATAGAAGATCTGAAGCATCGCAAAACATCCTCCTGGAACCTTTTGCCTTGAGAGTAGTCCCAGAGCGACGTCTCTGCTGGATCTTGAACTTCGGCCATCTTTCGGACGGTGCAGCTTCGTCGACGAACAGTGAGTTAGTCTAGGATGCATGGTGTAGGATGGAATATTGTTGGGAAGGCATTGATTACGTGTGCGAGGTTCACGTTGAGGGCGGTGCGGGGTGAGCAGGGAGAGCGAGAGTGGAGCGAGGGCATGTTGTACCTGCTAAATGTCTTCCTGATGCTGGCTTGTTGCGGACCTCTACCGTTTTGTCTGCTCATTATTCTACTTCTCAACCTAGTGCTGGTGTTCAGGCTTGTCGTTCTTCACAGAGTTCTCGTGGTGCTGGTACTGGAGGATCTCAGGGGAGTTCTGTTGTCACAGATGCGTAGTTGCTTAAGCTTCTTCGTCGTCTTGTTGCCTCTACATCATCAGGAGTTGTTGGTATTGTGACTCAACCTTCTACACCTTCAGGTTCTGCTACTGCTGCTGCTTGGTCTTCCTATGCCGGACCACCTTCTACTTCTCGTTCAGGTGCTCGCCCATGGATTCTTGATTCTAGAGCTTCTTTTCATATGACTCCTTACTTCACTTGTTTGTCATCTCTGAGTCTTTTGTCTTGTTCTCTCACTGTTCATACTACCAATGGTTCTTCACTTTCGATTCTTGGATAGGGCACCCTTTTATCTAACTCTTTTAATGTTCTTGATATCTCCTATGTTCCTAACCTGACCATGTAGCTTATGTCTACTGGTCGACTCACTGATCATGGTTGTCGAGTGATTCTTGATTTTGATTCTTATTCTGTTGTGGATCGTCGTACGGGTCAACTTGTTGGCTCTGGTCCTCGTCGTCATGATTCACAGCATCTCTGGGAGCTTGACAAGCTTCATCTTCCTTCCGCTGCGCCTGCTAGTCGTGTTAGCTCTGCTTTTGCTGTTTCGTCTACCTCGTCTTTTGCTTAGTGGCACCATCGTTTAGGACATATTTGTGGCTCTCATCTATCTGCCTTGATTTGTCGTGGTGTCTTAGGATCGGTTTCATGATCTCAATCGTTAGCTCAGTGTCAGGGTTGTCTATTAGGGAAGCAAATTCAGCTTCCCTATCCTTCTAGTGAGTCAGTGTTCCAATGTCCTTTTGACCTTGTTCAATCAGATGTCTAGGGTCCTGCTCCTTTTGTTTCCAAAGGAGGGCATAAATACTTTATCATTTTTATAGATGATTTTTCTCGCCACACGTGGGGTTACTTCATGAAACATCGTAGTGAGGCTTTGTCAATCTATAAATCTTTTTCGGCTATGGTCCTCACTTATTTTGACACTCCTATCCGTGTCTTTCGTGCTGACTCTGCTGGTGAGTAGGTCTCTGATGCTCTTAGTGATTTTCTTTTTGAGCAAGGTACCCTTGCTCAGTATTCTTGCCCTGGTGCTAATGCTCAGAATGGTGTTGCTGAGCGAAAACTTCGTCATCTCCTTGAGACAACACGTACACTTCTCATTGCTTCCTCCGTTCTGCCTCATTTTTGGGCCGAGGCTATTTCCACTATCACTTTCTTGATTAATATTCAGCCCTCGTCTGCTCTTAAAGGCGGGATTCCTTTTGAGCGTCTTACGGGCAAGATCCCTGACTACACCAGCCTTTGTCTTTTTGGTTGTGTGTGTTATGTGTTGCTCGCACCTTGTGAGCGCACTAAGCTGAATGCTTAGTCAGTCGAGTGTGTTTTCTCAGGGTACAATTCGGAGCATAAGAGTTATCGTTGTTGGGATCCAGTTGGTCAACGAATGAGAATTTCACGGGATGTTGTTTTTGATGATACACGTCCTTTCTATCTTTGTGTAAGGATCGAATGCCCAAGAGGGGGGGGGTGAATTGGGCTCCTTTTCAAAAATTAAAGAAATAAAAACTTAACAACTAAAAGCCCAATTCCCTATGCATTCAAGTGAATAATAAGTTTGCGATATATGAAATGCATAAGTGTAACGGGAAAGGAAGAGTGTACAAACTCCCGAGGAGACACGAGGACACGGTGATTTATCCCGTGGTTCGGCAAGATCATCAAGACCTTCTTACATCCATGTTGTGGCACCCACCAAAGGGTATAGCCACTCCCAAGTCACCGAGACCAGGGATCTTCACTAAAAGTCTTCGTTCGCCATCTCCGGCAAGGTGGAGCTCAAGCCTTGTACAAGTTTGATCTTCAGGGCTTCCACAACCGACTTGGCAAGCTCCGGAAGGATCTCTCCAATCACCGACTGATACACGGTGAATGCAATCACCAAGCGACTCTCTCTTATAGCTCTCACTACACTAGAGACTCCAATCACCAAGAATGGAAGCACCCAAGCATCATCTCTAGCAAGTTCTAGCCTATCTCTTGGTGTACAAGTGGTGTAAATGATGTGGAAGTGGTTGCTCAATGTCTTGAATGCTTGGTAATGTGTAGGGTAGCCCTGGGCATCAAGACTTATCGAAATGACTAGTTGAAGGGGTATAAATAGCCAACTTCTACGAAATAGCCGTTGGAAAAGTAGGCTGACATCACTGTTCTGCAAACACCAGATGATCCGATGTTCTCCCTTCAGTTGTCATCGGTCGAATACAAATTAGCTTATGTCACTGTGTCAGATATGATCGTTGATCGACCGGTGTTGTATACACCTGTACACCGGATAATCCGGTGACACTTGATCCAGAATGGTCCAGAAATAATGCTTACTGGAGTGATTGACCGATGTGTTATAATTGTACATCGGATGATCCGGTGTTGCACTTGGTCCAGGGAAGTTGCTTACTGGAATGATCGACCGATGTAACACTTGCTTCATCATCGGATGATCCAGTATATACCCAAGTCTGAGGTTTTTTCCGCTATTGAGCCAACTCGACCGATGTAGTCTTTCCTGGATACATCGGATGATCCGGTGAGTTGATTTTGTCTGCTTCAAGTTGTTCTAAGTGATTCTTTTGGAATTTGTTCGAGTGATCTCTTAGACATTGGTTTGAAATATTCTTTTGATGACGACCAAGTCTTGAGTGCTGTCAATTTTGATGGAATAATTTTGACATATGTGCTTTTTCTTTTAGTCTTCATGAAAATCGATTGACCTCGTAAAATAGTTTGTTGAGGGGTCTCCAATTGTATCCATTGAGCAGTAGATGATATAAATATAGAGTCCATTAAGTGTGATGAATTATATGAGACACCTTGCATCCACAAACTCATTAGTGATATCCAACGGTTGTCATTAATCACCGAAACCATACCTTATGGGGGCCTAGATGCTTTCAATCTCCCCCTTTTTGGTGATTGATGACAACACAACGAGTAAAGCATAACAGTAATGAAATTAAGAATACGATACTCAAAAAGATATGCAACAAGTACAAGATCCAGCACACGAAACTCGAAGGCTCAAAAACAATCAATAAAGTGGCACACATATACACAAAGATAGCAAAATAATAGCAAAAGAGTAAGAATAGCAAAAGAGTAGCAAACCTCCCAAATTACAAAAGCTCCCAAAAAGATATACTCTCCCCCTACAACTAGGGCTCCCCCTAAGACAAAGCTATACCTCCTCCTAACTCTTCTCCCCCTTTGGCATCAAGACACCAAAATGGGAAGCCGAGTGCCTAAGGATCCTGAGCGCTCGGGGCGATGACGAACTGGTCGCCGTCAGGGGTGCTATCGTCAGAGCTGCTGCATGCTTCTGCTGAGGCTGGAGTGGAGGAGACCAGTGTTGTGGGAGCTGCTGTCGGTACTGAGGGTGTCGGCTGAGTCTGGACTGCCGGTAGCGGAGCACTGACAACCGAAGCCAGAGTCTACTGAAAGAGTGTTGAAGCCGGTAGGGGAGAGTGAACCGGTGCGCCTGGAGCAAGCAGTGGTGACATGCTGATAGTCGGTATCGGCATGGTCAGCACTGGAGCTGAAACTGGTGCTAGAACAGGCGGACCGGGAGCTAGACCAGGGAGCTCCGAGGGAGGTCAATCCCGGTCTGAGTATAGAGGTTGATGATCAACCCCAAGATGCCCATCATGGCCTGCTGCGTCTGCTGCTGCTGGTCAAGAAAACGCTGATGCATCTGGTCAATCAGTCCAGTGAGCCTGTCAGTGTCCTCTCGCCTCTCGCGGGCTATCTGATGCTGCATCTCCTACTGCTGCTGCTGGAGCTCCATAAGACACACAACCTGCTCAGCTCTGGCCTGCTCAGCTGCAAGCCGATCCTGTAGCTGCTGCTCAACCTTCTGTTGAAGAAGAGAAGTGAGCTCGGATGGCTGAGAGACCTGTGCCTCGGACACCGGAGGTGGGGTAGGAGGTGGTACAGTCGAGCCTCCAGCCTCCGCGTCGTGCTGCCTGGGTGAGGGAGGATGTGGGAAGTACTCCTCGATACTGTCACTAGTGTCACTCTCTGACTAGATTTGCTGCAGATCCCCTCCCTAAGCCTCAGCCCGTGCTAGGATCTCGTCTTCCTTCTCTAAGTCTGACCAGTCTTCCTCTGAAAGTCGAGCTCGGACCTGATGCTCAACTTGGCGGCCAAGGTGGCGGTCTCCAGGAGCTGGAGCATGGTAGTGTCCGAACCGAGTGACGCTCTCGTCGGTGAGACTGTCACACACAGCGGACCCCTCTGGAGCCAACATGTAGAGTTGGTGACTGATCCAGTGGCCAAACACAAGATGCCTCATCATCCCAACTCCATCGGTGATAACATCCTCCATCTCACAGATGAGAATATCCACGATGTCGAACTCCATCCCGTTCATGACATAGAACAGGAGGGTCTGTTGTAGACTGGTGAAGCCCTCAAGGTATCCGGACCTGGGAAGAAGCGTGCGGCGCAAGGCAAGGTGCACAGTGCGCATAGCTGGAGCGAGTAGAGCAGGTACCCTTAGCTGGTCAGGTGAGAAGGGCTAAGCAAACAGTGACCGAATCTCCTCAAAAGGTGGTGCCACACCTCCAGTGAGCGGCCTCCTCGGTGGGTCAACCTGTCCATATACCAACTCGTGTAGGTAGGTGTCATAGAGATCCACGCCTAGTAGCTGTCCCAAGGTCTGTCGAGACATATGGTGATGCTGGCCCATGAACATGAAGTCAATGGATCTGCGGCCCTCTGAAACGTAGAGTGTGGCATAGAAAACTCGAACCCAATCCTCCACCTAGGCACCACGCTGGAAAGACTTCAACTCCACTAGCCCTCTGTACCTCTCAAAGAAAGGGCGAATCTCAGTCCCGGCTGCAAGTGCGAGTTGATCCCAGTCAAGGAAGTTGTGCTGGAAAAGCTTATGGCCCCGGCATCTGTAAGTCTCATACAGCGACGCCTGTGTCAGGGTCCAGAAGCGGCTGTCCACAAGTGGCTCTCTGGGCTGCGGAAACCACTCCTCAAGTAGAATGCTCCATCTAAGATTCCTGAGCTGCTTTGCCTTCAACTTCCTGTAGTCAGTCAGGCGGACACCCTCACCAACCCGGACATTGGTGTCCATCTCATAGACGGCTCTCTCGGCCGCTCTGTCCTCCCGAAGCTCAGGTGCAGAAGGTCTCTGTCTCGGGGCTGTAGCTGGATGACCTCCACGGGTCCTGACTGAGCGCCGGCGAACAAGCGGCACCTCAGGCTCCTCTGTCTCCTCTAGCTCCTCAGGTACCTGTGGCTGCCGCTGTCGGGTCTCCTGGATCCTCAGGGATCCTCCTCGGCCACGCTCTCACTCCTCAGCAGCGCGAGCGGCCATCAGAGCTTTCTTTACCTCTTTCGACAACTTCTGCTTCTTAGCTGCTGAATCCTCAATAGTCTTGCCTTTTCCTTTCTTGTCACGCCCATCTCGATGAGACGAGTGACGACGGCGAAGATGAGATCGCGGGACAACGATGTTGGGCGCACGAGACGGCGATGCAAAGAACGATGCGGCCGGGTGAACCCTAGCGGCGAAGAGGAGTGCGGCGGCTGGGCGCATGGAGTGGCAGGCGATAAGCGGTGGTGCAGGGCGGCGACAGCGCTTAGGGTGGCGGCGGTGAGGGCGGCGGCGCTGAGCGGCGGCTGCTCTGAGGGTGGCGGCGGTGAGAGAGAAAATGAAAAACGGAGAGGCGCTAAATGGGTGGGGCCCGAACCCTAGTTTGATTTTTAATATCGGATGATCCGACGTCAGATGAGAGGTGCATCGGTCGAGTGGTACAGTAAGGTTATTCCAGAGGCACCTTCAGCATCAGATGATCCGATGTGGAAACGATTATCATCAGTTGAATTTGGCACAACTCCAGGAATGTGAACATCGGATGCTCTGATGTTTCTCAGAACGAACGCATCGGTTGATTTGACTTCCTGTCTGGGCTGACCCTTGCACTTAAGCACAAACTGATCCGATGATGCTCCTTCCCTAAGCATCGGATAATCCGATGACTACAAAAGATCAGCAACATCCCATATATGTCCTTTAACTTAAACAAACAAAGAGAAAGACAAGTCTTAGGACTTTCTGGGAAACCCCTAACCCCTCAAAAAGACTTTAACGCTAGTTGCCAATAACTTGGCTAAGCCCTAAAGCAAATAGAACAACAGAAAAACCAACAAGGAAAAAATCCAAATAAAATGTAAGGCCCATGCTTTGTGAGCTAGAGGATGAAGACTTCTATCTCTTTAAAGCATGTTCCTTTAGGCATTAACGCACCTAACATTTTGTTCTTTCCACATCATATGAGTTGAGATATTGCATTTCAAACAAGTCTCTTTCTCATGAAGTGGGTTCCCCTTTGTGACAATCTACCGTATGCAATGTGAAACAATTTTTAATGCAGGAAATTAAATGTGAGTGCAAGTCTATATGGCAGGCATCATGCAAGACATAAATTAAATCTATCTTGTCAAATTTGAACCTTTCAAAGGCTTCTTCAGGGAGAGCCACCCTCCAAGTCTTGGGGATACCCAAAAGAACCTCCATCCAAAGCTAACCCTTGCTCGCCCCTATCCTTTGAAAGTTAGACAAGACCTAAATGTGATGCATTCTTACATGACCATGGAAACTTACATGACGTTTGATGCATCTAGCACATTTAATTCACTCCTTAGTCTAGAAAAGTTTTCTCATCAAGTGGTTTAGTGAAGATATCCACCAATTGTTCTTCGTACCTAACACCTCGCAAGGAGATGTCTCCCTTAACTTCATGGTCCCGCAAGAAATGATGGCGAATATCAATGTGCTTAGTGCGGGAGTGTTGAACGGGGTTTTTAGCAATCTTAACCGCACTTTCATTGTCACAAAGGAGAGGCACACAACCAAGTTTAACACCAAAGTCCAAAAGGGTTTGCTTCATATAAAGGATTTGGGCACAACATGCATCGACCGCTATATATTCTGCTTCCGCAGTGGACAAAGCAATGGAGTTTTGCTTCTTGCTAGACCAAGATACTAGGGAACGCCCAAGCAAGTGGCACCCTCTGGAGGTACTCTTGCGATCCACACGGCATCCGGCAAATTCCGAATCCGAGTAACCCAAGAGATGGAATTTAGCACCTTTGGGGTACCACAGGCCTACACTTGGGGTATGCTTGAGATACCGAAGTATCCTTATGACCGCCTTCCGATGTGATTCTTTAGGTGCCGCTTGAAAGCGGGCACACAAGCATACACTAAACATGATATCGGGCCTAGATGCGGTAAGATAAAGCAATGAACCAATCATGGAACGGTAATTAGATTGGTCAACAGGTTTACTATCCTTATCCGCGTCGAGATGATAATTTGTTGCCATTGGAGTACTTCTTGAGCTACAATCTCCCATCTCAAATTTCTTCATAAGGTCCTTGGTATATTTTTCTTGATAGATGAAGGTCACCTCTCGAAGTTGCTTAATTTGAAATCCAAGGAAGAAGTTGAGCTCTCCAATCATCGACATCTCGAATTCCCTAGTCATCATTTTTGCCAAACTCATGGCTAAGAGCTTCGTTAGTTGAACTGAAAATAATATCATCGACATATATTTGACAAACAAATAGTTCTCCATCGATGTCTTTGGTGAAGAGTGTAGTGTCCACCCTCCTGATATTGAATCCTTGCATGATCAAGAAATCGCGTAGTCGTTCATACCACGCTCTAGGCGCTTGCTTGAGCCCGTAGAGTGCCTTGTACAACCTATACACATGATTAGGATTCCTCGGATCTTCGAACCCTGGAGGTTGTTCAACATAAACAGGCTTGTTAATGTAACCATTAAGAAAGGCACTTTTGACATCCATTTGATAAAGCTTTATATTATGATGTGATGCAAAAGAAAGAAGTATACAGATGGCTTCTAGTCGAGCGACCGGAGCAAATGTTTCTCCAAAGTCTAGTCCTTCAACTTGCGAGAAACCCTTGGCCACAAGTCTTGCCTTGTTGTGGATCACAACACTGTTCTCGTCTTGTTTGTTGCGATACACCCACTTTGTCCCGATGACATTCTTGTCCTTGGGTCGCTCCTCCAACACCCAAACTTCATTGCGGATGAAGTTGTTGAGTTCTTCTTACATGGCCATTACCCAATTTGGATCTTGGAGTGCTTCCTCAATGTGGGTGGGTTCTACACATGAAACAAACGAGTAGTGCTCACAAAACGTAGCGAAATGGCGAGAAAGTGTACTTACTCCCCTTGACGGACTTCCGATAATTTGATCAATTGGATGCGCCTTGGAGATGTGTCCATGCCTCATAAGTGGTTGTGAAGCACTTGGCGGTGGTGATGTGTGTTGCTCTTCTTGTGGTTGGACTTGATCGTGGACTTCTTCTTCTTGATGTTGTGTGGCTTGTGAGTCTTGTGTCGGCAATGGATCATCTTTTTCTTCTTCGTCAACTTGAGGTGCCATAGATGTGTTGATGTTGGAACTTGAAGCTCCCCCTTGATCATGGCTCTCCTCAACTTTAGGCTTGATGTCTCCAATGGTCATGTTCTTCATAGCTTCTCGTAGAGTCTCATCATCTATTTCATCATGACCAAAACTCTCCTCTTGGGAGCCATTAGTTCATGAAACTCAACATCACAACTTTCCTCAACTAAACCGGAGGTTTGGTTGAATACTCGATATGCTTTTGAGTTTGATGCATAACCAATAAAGATACCAACATCACATCTTCTTTCAAACTTACCGAGCCTTTTCTTGCAGTAGATATAGAACTTGCACCCGAAGACTCGGAAATAGGAGATGTTGGGCTTTCTCCCAATGAGAAGTTCGTACAGGGTCTTTTGAAGTAGTCGATGTAGGTAGACCCGATTTGCGGCATGGAACACCGTGTTGATTGCTTTGGCCCAAAACTTCTTGGACGTGCCATAGTCATCAAGCATTGCTCGTGCAAGAGTGATGAGTGTCTTGTTCTTCCTTTCAACGACACCATTTTGTTGTGGAGTGTATGTGGCTAAAAATTCATGTTTCACACCTTCACGATCACACCACTCCCCAATGTTGTAGTTCTTGAATTCGGTGTCATGGTCACTTTGGACCTTGATGATGGGAAGTTGAAATTCCCTTTGAGCACGTTTAGCGAAGGTCTTGAACACTTCCTGAGTTTCACTCTTGTCACCTAGAAACAATGTCCAAGCATAGCAAGAGTAGTCATTAACTATAACAAGACAATAGATATTACCACCAAGACTTTGATATGTGGACCGTCTGAAGAGGTATATGTGTAGCAACTCAAGTGGCTTGGAGGTTGACACCATTGTCTTCATCGGGTGGTGTGAAGCAACTTGTTTCCCGGCTTGACAAGCGCTACAGAGCTTGTTCTTCTCAAATGTGACATCCTTCACGCCAGTCACCATCCCGAGCTTGAATGACTTCTTGAGCTTGCTCATTCCAATGTGAGCGATGCGTCGATTCCATAGCCAACCCAAACTCGTCTTGGTGAAAAGACAAGTGGTCAAGCTAGCATCCTTGTCGGAGAAGTCTACTAGGTAGAGATGTCCATGTCGAAACCCTTTGAAGATTAGTTCTTTGCTTGTTTCACTAGTCACAACAACATCATTCTTGCCAAAGGTTCACGTTAGTCCAAGATCACATAATTTTACAATAGAAAGCAAATTGAAACTAAGTGACTTAACATACAACACATTCAAAATAGATAAATCATGTGAAATAGCAATCTTACCCAACCCAATTACCTTCCCCTTAGAGTTATCACCAAAGGTGACTTGTTCATGATTGTCAGGGTTCTCTATGGAGGTGAACATACCATCGTTGCCGGTCATGTGTTGAGTGCACCCGCTATCGAGTACCCAATGCTTTCCTCCGGCTTTGTAGTTCACCTACACACATGAATTCAATTTTTGATTTTAGGCACCCAAGCCAACTTAGGTCCTTGTATGTGTGATACAAGTGTTTCTGGGACCCAAAGTTGCTTGGGAAGCTTCCCCTTCATGCCCTTCATGTCCTTGCCATTGAACCTTGCCTTCACCTTGCCATCTACTTTACTCAAGAGATAATAGTGATCATCAAAGGCAGACTTGTAGTTAGTAGACAATTTTGGAGAAGTCCGGTTAGGAAGAGGACACTCCCTTGTATGGTGACCGGTGACCTCGCAATGTT
Organism: Tuctoria greenei; assembly: GCA_036927565.1. Taxonomy (NCBI): domain Eukaryota; kingdom Viridiplantae; phylum Streptophyta; class Magnoliopsida; order Poales; family Poaceae; genus Tuctoria; species Tuctoria greenei. The sequence goes on along the minus strand of JAYESD010000005.1, from coordinate 155,472,672 downwards.
GGCAATAAGAACTAACTTCCTTGATGAAGCTCGTTTTAAGCTCCGGTGAGGGCACCTTTCCTTTGTTAGGCACCGGGAAGGATCCTAGTCCTCTCTTGTTGAAGGCCTTTGCTTGTTGGAAGAGGATTTCTTTGTGCTTGACTTCTCCCTTAGATAGTCTTACCACACTAGTGCGAAGACTTTCAATTTCATTCAACAAATCCTTCTCCCTAGCATTCTCTTTCAAAAGCAAAGACTTATGCAAGACATTAGTGGCATGAGAAACAATAGATGCCTTATCATTAAGGGTTTCTTTCTTTATAGTTTTCAATTCTTGATCAAGGACTTCATAAGCAAGGTTAAGTATTGTATGCTCTTGGATTAACTCATTGTGCTTTCCCAAGAGTGCTTGGTGTGCTTCGTCAAGCTCATGATGATCTAGCTTGATTTGAGCCTTATCCTCCTCAATTTGCTTGACATTAGATTTGAGCGTGTCATGCTCCTTAAGTATACTTTCATACTTGTCAAGCAAATCGAGGTTAGCACTCTCGAGCTTAGCACGAGCTTCTTCAAGAGCCTTGACCTTACTCTTTTCCCTTTTAATGATAGTGTGGTATTCATTTATCAATGAAGCTAAGTCATCGGGGGAAAGCTCATCATCGCTAGAATCATCACATACCTTGGTGTTACCTTTTGCCATGAGGCACATGGGAGGTGGACGAAGAGATGAATCATCATTGTTGGCAATGGCAAGGCCGGCCAAGCTCTCTTCTTCAACTTCACTCTCTTCATCACTAGATTCTTCGTTGGCGATCCATTCATTTGCCTCACACATGAACACCTTTTGTGGACCTTTTCTCTTATTTGGAAAGAGTTTTCCTTTTTGCCTTTGTCATGATTCTTCTTCCCAAAGAATCTTGGCTTGGTCTTGACCTCTTCTTCATCATCCTCACTACCCTCAAGTTTGCGATGCTTGCCCTTGTGGTTCTCTCTTCTTTTGTCCGGTTTTGGACAATCATAGGAGATTTGGCCTTGATCACCACAATTATATCAAGTCTTGTTGTCATCTTTTCTTGGTAGAAATGCTTTGTTTTTGGGATCAAAGGTATATCCCTTCTTGACAATCTTGGAGTTCAAGCGAGAGAATTTTCTCATCATCAATGCAAGCTCATCATCGTCATCTTCACTTGATGCTTGCTCTTCTTCACTTGAGCTAGGCTCGACCACTTTCTTTTTCTTGAGATTTGTTCTCTTGGTGGAAGCCTTTAGAGCAATTGTCTTTGAAGATGATTCCTCCATCATCCCAAGCACACTCATCTCATGAGCGTGAATCTCTCTAATAAGTTCCAAAACTTCAATGTGATCAAGAGATTCCTTTTGAAGCATGGAGTTGATGATGTTGTACTTTGGCTTAGGAAGGAGCATAAGAATCTTGCGGTTGATGAGTCCCTTGCCAAGAGAAGCAATATTAAGAGCATTAATTTCCTCAATGAGAACATTCAAGCGAGAAAACATTTCATTGACATTTTCATGAGGTAGCATTTTGAACTCATCGTATTTGGTCTTAAGCATATGATACTTTAGTTCTTTAACACGAGAAGAACCCTCATGAATTTCAATCATGCAAGCCCAAATTTCACAAGCCTTTTCTTTGCTAGCAATCCTAGCAAACACATCTTGACTAATGCATTCGTAAATAACATTTCTAGCTTTTGCATCCCACTTGATTTGATCACCTATATAGTTATGCTCACCAAACCCCGCATGGGTCGCTTCCCATACCTCGGGAGCAATAGCCTCTAGATAAGCACGCATGCGTGCTTTCCAATAGGCAAAGTTCTTGCCCTCGAAGATGGGAACCGAACCCCCAATCTTGGACATTTTAGCTCTCTAGCGGTGAAGCTAGAATGATCCAATGAGCAACCTCGCTCTGATACCAATTGTAAGGATCGAATGCCCAAGAGGGGAGGAGGTGAATTGGGCACCTTTTCAAAAATTAAAGCAATAAAAACTTAACAACTAAAAGCCCAATTCCCTATGCAAACAACCTATGCATTCAAGTGAATAATAAGTTTGCGGTATATGAAATGCATAAGTGTAACGGGAAAGGAAGAGTGTGCAAACTCCCGAGGAGACATGAGGACACATTGATTTATCCCGTGGTTCGGCAAGATCATCAAGACCTTCCTACATCCACGTTGTGGCACCCACCAAAGGGTATAGACACTCCCAAGTCACCGAGACCGGGGATCTTCACTAAAAGTCTCTGTTCGCCATCTCCGGCAAGGTGGAGTTCAAGCCTTGTACAAGTTTGATCTTCCGGGCTTCCACAACCGACTTGCCAAGCTCCGGGAGGATCTCTCCAATCACTGACTGATACACGGTGAATGCAATCACCAAGAGACTCTCTCTTACATCTCTCACTACACTAGAGACTCCAATCACCAAGAATGGAAGCACCCAAGCATCATCTCTAGCAAGTTCTAGCCTATCTCTTGGTGTACAAGTGGTGTAAATGATGTGGAAGTGGTTGCTCAATGTCTTGAATGCTTGGTAATGTGTAGGGTAGCTCTGGGCATCAAGACTTATCGAAATGACTGGTTGAAGGGGTATAAATAGCCAGCTTCCACGAAATAGCCGTTGGAAAAGTAGGCTGACATCACTGTTCTGCAAACACCGGATGATCCGATGTTCTCCCTTCAGTTGTCATCGGTCGATTACAAATTAGCTGATGTCACTGTGTCAAATATGACCGTTGATCGACCGATGTTGTATACACCTGTACATTGGATAATCCGGTGACACTTGATCCAGAATGGTCTAGAAATAATGCTTACTGGAGTGATTGACCGATGTGTTATAATTGTACATCGGATGATCCGTTGTTACACTTGGTCCAGGGAAGTTGCTTACTGGAATGATCGACCGATGTAACACTTGCTCAGCCTGCCTCTCCGGATACGCCTTCTTCTTCTGAGGCATCATCTCCTTCCGATGATTCTTCTCCTGAGCAGCCTCTTGGACGTGGTCATCATCCTCGCCATCCTCCTCATCGGTACTGTCCTTCTAGCATTGCTGCTACTGCTCTTCCTGAGCCGGCAACGTATCGTGTTGCTGTTCCTCATTCGGAATGGCAGCATGCAATGACCGATGAGATTGCTGCTCTCGAGTGCACTGACATGTGGGAACTTGTGCCCTGTCCCCCACGTGTTCGCCCGATCACCTGTAAGTGGGTCTACAAGGTGAAGACCCGCTCGGATGGTTCACTTGAGTGATATAAGGCTCGATTAGTCACCCGTGGCTTCCAGCAGGAACATGGTCGTGACTATGATAAGACATTTGCTCCTGTAGCTCATATGACCACTGTTCACACTCTGCTTGTTGTGGCCTCTGTTCGCGACTGGTCCATCTCTCAGCTTGATGTGAAGAATGCCTTTCTCAATAGTGAGCAGCGTGAGGAGGTTTATATGCAACCACCACCTGGGTATTATGTTCCGAGAGTATGGTTTGTCGCCTTCAGCGTTCTCTTTATGGCCGTAAGTAGTCTCCTCGTGCTTGGTTTCAGTGTTTTGCATCTGTGGTCACTGCTGCTGGTTTCTCTGCCAGTGTCCATGATCCCGCGCTTTTTGTGCACACTCCGTCTCGTGGTCACACTCTTCTTCTTCTCTATGTTGATGACATGATCATCACCGGAGATGATTTTGAGTACATAGCCTTTGTAAAGGCCCGTCTCAGTGAGCAGTTTCTTATGTCCGATCTTGATCCTCTTCACTACTTTCTTGGGATTGAGGTTTCCTTCTCTAAGGGAATTTATCTGTCTCAGGAGAAGTACATTCATGATCTTCTTGATCGGGCTTCTCTTACTGATCACCGTACTGTTGAGACTCTCATGGAACTCAATGTCCATCTTCGAGCCACTGATGGTGAGCCTCTTGATGACCCTACTCGTTACTGTCATATTGTAGGGAGTCTCGTTTACCTTGGTGTCACTCGTCCTGATATCTCATACTCTATTCACATTCTGAGTCAATTTGTTTCGGCTCCCACCCAGGTCCACTATAGTCACTTGCTTCGTGTCTTGTGTTATGTTCGTGGGGCTATCTCTAGACGTTTGTTCTTTCCACGCTCTAGCTCTTTACATCTAAAAGTATATTCTGATGCTACTTGGGCTAGTAATCCCTCTGATCGTAGATCTCTTTCTGCCTATTGTGTTTTTCTTGGTGGTTCTCTCATTGCTTAGAAGTCTAAGAAGCGGGTAGCAGTTTCTCGTTCGAGTGCAGAGGTTGAGTTGCGTGCCATGGCTCTTGTGAGTGCAGAGGTTATTTGGTTGCGGTGGTTGCTTGAGGATTTTAGTGTTTCTGTTGGTATGCCTACTCTTTTGTCTGACAGTACAGGTGTTATCAGTATTGCTCGTGATCCGGTCAAGCATGAGCTTACCAAGCATATTGGTGTTGATGCTTCTTATACACGAGCACAAGCACTACAGGAAAAGCGATCATTTGTGACGGCCACATTTATTTGCGACGGCCAGCCGTCGCAAATAGAATAAATTGCGACGACCCGCCTCTGGCCGTCGCAAATAACATGGCCATCACCAATAACAGTTTATTTGCGACGGCCAACACCGCAGCCGTCGCAAACAACAACTTATTTGCGACGGCGAACCCTAGCACCGTCGCAACTAAGGCAACCGTCGCAAATAAATGTTTATTTGCGACGGCTGCTAAGAGGACCGTCGCAAGTAACATTAATTGCGACGGCTTTATGGTTCGACCGTCGCAATTTACCTGGCCGTCGCAAATAGGGGCCTTTATCCCGACCCGACACTTCAATCTCGTCTTCATTCTGACCAGTCGACACCGTCGCTGCCCACCGCCCTGCCGCGCGCCGTTGTTGCCCGCCGCCGCCGGCCCGCCGCCGCCCCAGCCTCGGGTCGCCGCGCCCCCGCCGCCCCGGCCCGCCGCGCCCTCCGCGTCGCTGCCCCGCCCGCGGCGCCGCCCCGCCGCCGCCCCAGCCTCGGGTCGCCGCGCCCCCGCCGCCCTGGCCCGCCGCACCCTCCGCGTCGCTGCCCCGCCCGCGGCGCCGCCCCACCGCTGGCCCGCCGTCGCCGCCCCACCGCCGGCCCACCGTAAGTGATCAGTACTGCTTCTTTGTTTTGTACCTATGCAGTTTATCATTATTCAATTTTACTATATTATCTAGCTTAGTCTCTAAGTTTCTGTTATGTATTACTGTCAAATAACCTTTCTTGAGGAACTAGCTAGGCTGGGCGATTTTAAAATTGAAGAACCAAGGTGTCCTTTTCCCATGAAAGTTTGACGACTAAATTGGGCATCTACTGTAGCGTATGTGCTACTGATTTTTGAAATGTTTTCGAAATGTGCAAACAACATCAGTTGATGACAACCCAACTTCTACAGGTGCTGTATTTCAGCTCCTTGTAGTTTGTCAAAATTTCGGAAACCTACAAAAGAAAAAAAATCATACATATGGAGCTTCGCTCTCTCCTATAACATTGATAAATTGAGAAGTTAACAAAACGTTATGTATCAAGTCCTTCAAATTATCCGATACTAGGGTCAGCAGTAGCTTGTTTTCGCATATACAAAGATGTCAAGGATATCTTCTTTCGGTACAACTACAAACTGGGCCACAAGAAAATGCTAAAACTCCTTCGCATATACTAGGCGGCCGCCTGGGCGTCCAGGCGCCTCCCGGGCGCCTAGGCGTCCGGGCGGTCATTTACAACCCTGTTTGCAATCCCGAGAGCCAAGGGACTGGATGCCATTGCCGCCGCCGCGGGCCTGGACGCCATCGCCGCCGTAGAGGAGTGAAGTGAGGAGTTAGGGTTAGGGTAAAGTTGGGATACAGTTTTATATAGCCCATCTACAATGTGGACCGTCGGATCGAGATCGACGGTTCACGTACATCCGACTTAAACAGATCAGGTCCAGTCTGATCCATTCCACCTCGACCCAACTCCAAGCCGCCTTCGCCCTTCATCTGCTCCAAACGCCGCCAGCTGTCTGGCCGCCCGTGTGTGCCGCCATCGCAGGGACGCCCGTCCTCTGTGCGACGCCGCTGCCCCTCCACCTCCGTAGCCGCTCGGTGCCCGCCTCCAGTCTCCAACCTCTGTCACCGCTCCGTGTCCGCCGCCGCCAGTCTTCGCCGACGCCCGCCGCCGTCGTCTGGTCACTGCATGGCCGCCCCTCCCCTGCGCAGCGCCTCCGCCTCTCCCATGCTCACCGTCTCCGCCTCTCCCCTGCTCTTTATCGACTTGTTACATCTCTAAAAACGTAGAGGACAGCTGGACATCGATTAGGCATCGATTAGGATCGATTAGTCGCCCTAATCGACGACCCTTAGGCGACTAGGGTCGATTAGGCGACTTGAAAACATTGGTGCCTGCGCGGCGAACATCGTCGCCATTGGTTTTGTACAGGCTGGGTTGGGCCGGGTTGATTGATACAGAAAAAATGGATTGGGTTTGGGTTTAGTCCAGGTCCTGGTCGGGTTGAGTTAGTCCACTATCCAAAAAATGGATTGGATTTTAGGCTATCTTTTTTGCTAATATGTTTTTTGTCTTGCATAATTGACTAATATGCTTTATATGCTCTCTTGTATTACACTTGTGATTTCACACTTGTCCATTGTGGCTAATATGTTTTTTATTCAGATTTTGTAGTAAATGCATAATTAGATTTTGTAAATGCTTTATATGCTTTATATATTTTTGTCTATAGCTTGGTCTGTCATTCTGAATTTATATTCTGTTTAGTGTATGTTTGGACTTTAGTGCATTCATATAATGTTCTTGAGTGACTACTTAATATATATAAATAAAGGGGTTTTAGGTCGGCTCGGACCAACCCGGAAGGGCACGACACGTAATAAGTGTGATCGTGCCGTGTAGACCATTGTAGTGGTACCGTATGCGTCAAGTCGACACGGAAGCGAACGGGTTGGTAAGGACGTCAATGACCCGCGATTGCGTGGACGGTGGAAATGGATGTGGAATTGTCATCTAAGACCAACTTTTCTCTCACTCTTTCTCTAGTTCTTTCCTCTCTCTTAAATGACCTGAAAATGAAAATGAGCAACGTAACCTATAGCAATGTATTACCCGTTTCGGATCGGCACGTCTCACATGCCATTGGCATGTGAGACGTGCAGGTTCGGAATTGTCCCTTTTTGGACAGCCTCGGAGTGACCGAGGGGGCGTGGCTTGTGACAAGACGCGGGTCCGGATTTGGACGAGATTTCGGTGGCGTAACCCTGTTGTTCTCTGCTGCACCATTTTTGGGCGTGTAGTGGAGAACAGCGGGGTTATGCTGCCGAAATTTCGTTTGAATCCGGATCACGCGTCTCGTCATGGGCACGCTCTGCTCGGTCACTCTTGGGTGGGTTTAGGATCTATCTGCCTAGGTTGAAGGACCGTGACATAACACAACAATACATTAACGACAATTTCTTTCGCGTTAAAATGCAGAGTCAAACATGGGTGAAGACCGCAGTTGGATGTATACTGGCTGGAATAGCAGAACTGGTGGTCATTCCGATGAGTGGTTTATCAAGTTAGATCAATTTTTGGATCGAGCATTTTCGTTGTCAACGGAAGATATGGTGCGGTGCCCATGTACAAAGTGCCGGAACACCAAGTGTTTGAGAAGATTGGAGCTTTCGTTTCACTTATGTCGAAACGGTTTCACTCCACATTATGAAGTGTGGACCTTTCACGGCGAGACTAATTCTCGAGTCATAGCCGAAGTGGATGAGGATGATGATATAACAGAGGTTGATAGGATGGATGAGATGCTAGAAGATCTTGAAGCGGAGGATCCTCTTACAAATGAGGCAGAAAAGTTCTTCGAGGAGCTGAAGGAATCACAAGAGCCGTTGCATGAACACACGGTTGTGACCGAACTTGCTTTCTTGACCAGATTTATGGCAATTAAATCCAAGTACTTTTTTTCCATCAACTGCTACAATGATCTCATGAAATTGATCTGTGATATCCTTCCACAACCTCACAAAGCGCCACCAGATATGTATCAGTCAAAGATCAAGATATCTGGTCTCGGTATGAAGTATGAGAAAATCGATGTGTGCCCAGACAACTGCATGCTATTTTGGAAAGAGCACGCCAATGAGAAGATGTGCTTGAAATGTGGTAAATCGAGGTATGTCGAAGTTGTTAATGACGATGGCGATAATGTGATGACAGATGTCGCACATAAGCAGCTTCGTTACTTGCCTGTGACACCTCGGTTGAAGCGGATGTTTCTTTCAAAAAGAACCGCAAGACACATGAGATGGCACAAAGAAGGTAAACGTGAGAACAAAGAATTTTTGACGCATCCGTCCGACGGTGATGCATGGAAGGCGCTAGACCGTTTCGATCCAGACTTTTCTCGTGATGCGAGGAATGTTCGCATCGGATTAGCGACAGACAGATTCTCACCGTTCAGTACGAATGCCACACCATACTCATGTTGGCCTGTCTTTGTCATTCCGTACAACCTGACACCTGCTTTCTGTACGAAGAACGAGTTCATGTTTCTCAGCCTCATTGTACCTGGACCTGATCATCCTGGGTCACGTCTCAACGTGATGTTAAATCCGCTGGTCGAAGAATTGAAAGTCTTGTGGACAGGAGTCGAAGCGTACGACAGTTACAAGAAGCAGAAATTCAACCTTCGAGCTGCTTATTTGTGGTCCGTCCATGATTTGCCAGCATATGGCATGTTTTCCGGATGGAGCACTCACGGTCGTCTGACGTGTCCGATATGTGCTTCAGACACGGATTGCTTTCGACTAACTCATGGAGGCAAAATATCTTACTTCGATTGTCACAGACGTTGGCTACCCTCGAATCATATATTTAGGCAGCAGCGGCATGTCTTTCGAAAGAACACTGTTGTCACTAAAGGACCACCGAAGCGTCTCAACGGGTCAGAAATTTCTGATATGTTGGACAAACTGGTGCCTGATGAAGGTCGTCCTGGATATTTCATAGGTTATGGAGAGGAACACAATTGGACTCACATATGTGGACTTTGGGAGCTACCATATGTGAAGTCGTTGATTCTAATGCACAACATTGATGTCATGCATCAGGAGCGTAATATGAGCGAAAGTATCATAAGCACTTGCATGGATATGCCTGGCAAAACGAAAGACAATTATAAAGCTAGACTAGATTTGGCAGACATTTGTCACCGTCCAACTCTTGAAATCTCTGAAAGTGGTGGAAAGCCACGTGCTTCTTTCTGTCTTCGATCGAAAGAAAAGAAAGAAGTTATGAAATGGATGAAAACTTTGAAATTCCCAGATGGTTACGCAGCTAGCCTGAAACGAGCCGTAAATGTTAACACAGGAAACCTCACTGGGTTGAAGAGTCATGATTATCACATTATAATGGAAAGACTCCTACCTGTTATGTTCCGAGGCTATCTAGATGATGCGGTGTGGAAGGTTTTAGCCGAGCTCAGCTATTTCTATAGACAGCTTTGTGCTAAAGAAATCAAGATCGGGATGATGGATAAGTTAGAGAAGGAGATACCCATACTTTTATGTAAGATGGAAATTTTTTTTCCACCGGGTTTCTTCAATCCAATGCAACATCTGCTTATCCATCTTCCATTCGAAGCTAAAGTTGGCGGTCCTGTGCAATATAGGTGGATGTATCACATTGAAAGAGCGCTACGATATCTGAAACCAATGGTTGGCAACAGGGCAAGGGTGGAAGGGTGCATCGCTGAAGCATATGCTCTTAAAGAAGTTGGATACTTTTCAAGTGTCTACTTTGCGGAATAAAACAATATCAATACTTCGGCGATGCGGTACAATGTGGACGAAACACCCCCTCTAAGCGACCTTTCCATTTTTCAAACGAGAGGCACCACCGTTGGTAGCTACACGACCTACGTGCTATCCGAACAGGAAAGGACTGTTGCTTTACTCTACATGTACGCAAATATAGAAGGCATGCAAGAATACTTCGAGTAAGTGTTTCTCCTATGTTTATGCTAATCGACATATTTTGCTACACATATACTCTAAAAGATGTTTTTTCATGTTCAGCGAGTTCCACAGACAATATTGGCCACATAGGCATCAACCTACGACCAAACAAGTAGAAGCGATGTGAAAGGAAGGAATAAATGGGGGACAGAGTTTTCTATCTTGGTTTCGAGAATATGTAATATTCTCTCGTCTTCTATGTATTATAAATTACTATTATTAAAGAAGTATTATGTAATATTCTCTCGTCTTTTATAACAGTGTCGGACTCACAATGTCCATGAAGATTTGCGGCAGCTATCGTATGGATTGGTGAATGTTAGAAGCTATGGTCGATATGACGTAAATGGCTTCCGATTCCGTACAACTCATTTTGAAGCTCATCGTCCTCTCGCGGCAACATCAAATTCTGGTGTTATGACGAGAGCAATGGACACTCAAGGGAATTTAACCGATTATTATGGTATCATTAACAAAATCCTTGAATTTACTTTTACCGGAAATAAGACCCTTCGAGTTGTCTTCTTTGACTGTGACTGGTTTGATCGTACTCATGGAACTCGAGATAACCAATTTGGAATGGTGGAAGTGAAACATAAGGACCGACTACGAGGTTACGATACATTTGTTCTTGCGCATCAAGTTGAACAAGTGTATTATCTACCTTATCCATGCACGAAGCTCAGTGTTTGGTGGGTGGTATATAAGGTGAATCCTCGTGAGCGGCTATATACTCCTGGGGATGATGGTTACCATGATAGCGAAGACGTTGAAGAAGTGTACCAAGAAGAAGAGTTGCCAGACACTTTTATCGTCGAGCTTGGTGCAGGACTCGATCAATTAGTTGGAGATGTTGAAGACGTTGAAGATGTAGAGGCAGATGATACGCGAAAACGAAAATTAGAACAGGCCACGATGGAAGATCGTTGGGCTGGTTTAAGGAGTAGGGCACAGGCACATGACAATGATGTTGATGAATTTTGAAAGTGACTACAAGTAATGTTTTCTTGAAGATAGTAACATGAATTTTATATATTTTATTTGCATATTTACTAATTATCTAATTACAATAGGATGGCGTCAAAGAAGGGTAAGAAGGTTCCGCCGACGAGGGGGTTCTACCCCTCTAGACCTGAGGACGCTTTCGTTGGTGCCTCGTCGACTGGCAGCAGACGCTCTCAGCTGCTGGGGCACGTTCAGACCAGCTCTAGAGCTTCATCACAGGTAAATGTCACTCGTTTTTGACAAATCCTTTAAATTCAAATTCACATTAAACTTACTTATGAATCATTTGAATGTTGTAGTCCTCACCGGCTGACTCAGAGGTTGCGACGCCTTCGGTGAGCCAGCCCTCGGCAAGGCAGCCCTCGGCCAGCCAGCACTCTGCGAGGCAGCCCTCGGCGAGTCAGCCCTCGGCGAGCCAGCCCTCGGCCAGCCAGCCCCCGGCTAGCGATGAGTTTGTTCCTGAGGCCTTTGACTCGGCTGGTGAGGAGCTGTCTGGGTCACCTGACGTGGCGCCCCAGCAGATGCGGAGGACGAGGAGGACTCACTTTGTCAGTCCTCCCGCGATCCCTTCACAGAGGACCGTGATTCGTCCAGTCGGAGACAGGTAATAAAAATTATAGTTTTCAATTTTTATTTCTTTTGATTACTTAAGTAATGAATGAATGAATAAATATATTACAGGGCTTGGGACGACTTGTCTTTCACCGGTGAGAAACACCAAAGACCGGTGAACGGTGTCCTCGGGTCTATAGTGTGTTTGCACTATCCCGGGGTCATCGATGGGGTGCCTGCTCTTTCGTGGGAGGACTACGCACGCGTCCATCACCAGGAGCACGGCAACCTTCAGGAGGCCGTATGGGCTGATTTTATGGTAAGTATGTTAAAAAAGTTTCTAAGTTACAACTCTTAAACTCTTTTAGTGAACATCTCTTCAATATATTCTTTATCGTAGGCAAGATATACTTTAGAGGACCCGAACGACCGTCGCATATTTGAGGATGCGAGGCGAGTGTTTCACTTCAACGCTGCCAAGGCGCTTCGACAAGCTTTGTCGAACGCCCGTGTTCAAATTATTAATGAGCACTTGAAGGCGAACCAGCAGCACGTGTTACACTTCCGACAAGAGAGCGAGAGGCACCTGACGGAGGAGGAGTACGCGCAGGTACGTGGAGTGTAGTAAGTATTTTTTTCTGATAATGTCCTCGATGGTACTTTTAACAACTTCGAACTATGTGCAGGGCCACGTGAGCTGGTTGTAGGGTCGGACCGATGCATTTCGGGCCCTTTGTCGCTACTGGGCTAGCAACGAGTTTAAAGCTAAGTCTGAGAAGGCTCGAGACTGCAGAGGGGTGGAGGGGAAGAGCAGGCACGGGCAAGATAACCACTTGCGTTTAGCTAAACGCATGGTAAGTGTATGTAACTTATGTTTATATATTAATAATATATTGTTCGTACTAACACGTATTGACAGGAGCGCGAGACGGGGGTGCCGCCCACTCCTGCTGAGGTTTGGAAGAGAGGTCACAGGGACCCTTCTCAGCCGACAGGGTGCAGTCAGGCTGCAGCCGAGCGTTTGGTAAGTTTAGAAATCATTCATATTAAATATAACTATATAGATTGTTAAACTTACACGATTTTATTGTTTTGCAGGCTAAGTACGGGGAGGAGGCTAGGAAGATACACGGCGAGGATTTCGATTGGGAACGTCAACCGATCGATCCTCAAGCCGCGTATGCAACCGGTGGTGGAAAAGCACACGGAAGGTGAGTTTGCAAGTCATTTTATCGTTTTCAATTCAAAGTATTCAAGATATTTTAATTTCATATTACTGACTCTCTTTTTTATAGGCTCGCCATATTCGACGGAGTTGTCGACTCGAGGGCGGGTAGACCTGCGAGAGGCAGCTCCACGCAGGCTTCGGGCACGGGAGGTCGCCGCGTGTCGCAGAGGGACATTGAGATGCAGTCCCTCCGAGAAACTGTAGAAGAAAACGAAAGGCGACATGAGGAGGAAAGGAGGGCGATGGAGGCCACGATCCAAACCCAGGCAGCAGCGTTGGCGCAGATGCGGGAAGCAATGGAGGTAACAATCTAAAAATTAAAATTCTCATTAATTCAGCGTAAATGACTTACTAATAGGTAGCATTTAATGTTTGCAATGACAGGCCATCGCTCGGGCGCAGGGTCTGGGAATCCAGCTACCGGTACTACCACCGGTCCTCCCATGCGATCCTTCTTCAGCGGGTCAGGTAAGTTTCTATGTAATCCTTCTTCTCCAGCGTAATAAGATTGAGATAGATGAAAGAGAGAGATAGTTAGATAGAAGAAAATGATTGAGATAGAAGAAAGAAAGAGATAGAAGAAAGGGTGACAGAAGAAAGAGTGAAAGATAGATAGAGTAGGATGGGAATGAAGAGAGAGTAAGATGTAGATGGAGATAGAGAGAGGGGAAGATAGAGGGGGGGAGATGTAGATGGAGATAGAGGGAGGAAGATAGAGGGAAAAGGATAGCAATAGAGAGATAGAGTGAGCAAGAAAGATAGAGTGAGAGACAAAGAGAGAAATGAAAAGAGAGAGGAAGAGAGGGTGATCTAGATGAAGATAGAGGGAGAGGGAGGGAGAGAGATGTTGATGCATTTATATTCTAACTCTAAGTTTTATTAATTGCAGGGATCCGCGACGGCTGCACAAACGCCGTCGCCTTCGCTACCGCCGCCTGGAATGAGGCGCGACGACGACGACTTCGACTTCGGAGGTGGCTCCGGAGGTTAGATGGGCGAGTGAGCCCTTTTATTTACTTTGTTGATGACGATGTGAGATGTATCGGAATTTTAGTTTGTGATTGTGATGATGTTTGTGTATGCTGTGTATATATTGTGTATATTGTGTATATTGTGTTTGTTGTGATTCTGGCCATCGAGCCGGGTAGTATTTCCTGTTTTTAAAAAAAAATAAAAAACCTTATTTGCAACGGCTTTTTATACAGTACCGTCGCAAATAAGGAACCGTGCCGTCACAATTAAACCACTGTTATTTGCGACGGCCAGGCCGTCGCAAATAAACATTAATTGCGATGGCATGGCCGTCGCAAATAGCACCGTGGGTCCCGGAGGAGGACACGTGGGCCCTGCCCACTGAACTTATTTGCGACGGCCAGACCGTCGCAAATAGAGGACCTTAATTGCGACAGCATGGCCGTCGCAAATAAGCTTTAATTGCGACGGCTAGGCCGTCGCAAATAATTTTGCGGGGCCCACCAGCCCGCAGCAATAACATGCGACGACCTTTCCTAGCCGTCGCAAATAAGCTTATTTGCGACGGTGGCCGTCGCAAATAAGCTTATTTGCGACGTCATATTTGCGACGGTTGGAAGCCGTCGCAAATAAGCAAAGCCGTCGCAAATAGCCTATTTGCGACGGCATTGGGCTTATTTGCGACGGCCCTGGCCGTCGCAAATCGTCGGGATTCCTGTAGTGAAGTACAGGACGGTGTTGTTGATCTTCAGTATGTGCCTTCAGAGCTTCAGCTGGCGGGTTTCTTCATGAAGGCACAGACCCGAGCTCAGCATAGTTTTTATCTCTCCAAACTCAGTGTTTGTGATGCACCTTGAGTTTGAGGGGGGTGTTACAGTTATAGCGGTTATTTGTGTTTTCCCTTTTGTATAGGTCTTTTCCACATATTTGTAATTTCTTGTACCTCTATTTATTGTGTCATCTGACCCTCATAATAATACAAGCTACATTCATAACAGAAATAAGTGAGGGAATGTTGTTGGTTGAATCATGTAAATATTTTGTTCATTGAAATGGAATGTTGAATTATTTTCCTACGCAATTTCTGATATTAATATAATGAGACAATACAGTGTTGAATTACAACCATGTGACCTGACAACTGCAGATGCATCATTTAGCTTGTAAAATTCTATCTGCTCTTCTTTCATTTGTGTAACTCTCCGTGCTAAGTGTAGAGAAGAGGAGCACATGTCTTGCCTTTTCATCTGGCAGTCGGTCCTGCAAGTTGGAATATAACATAGGCAATTGCATAGCTGATATGTCTTTTGTTTCCTGCTGTTATGTCAAGGTCCAAAAGTCCCTTCTGCAACTTTGCTTTGTACCTTTTCTTCTGACGAGCTGAATCTTCTCTTGATTACAAGCATAAGAAGTTTTCAGCATGTAAGTGAATCTTCTTTCTATGACGTTCACGTCAGATATATCAAGCTTGTAATAGGAATATCTCATATAATTGTTCTACTGACAAAAGTGATATATTTTTTCTTTCCACTTTTCTGCATGTATCTGTTTTTTTTCCTGGAATTAGTGATAGTAATATTTTACGGGGTCCCCTGGCAGCACTGGTTGTGTGGTTAGGAGCAGAATGACTAATCGTTATGAGAAGCATTGTACAGAACAACATGGTAATATGCTTCAGCGTTTTTGTTCGTTGCTTCATTAGGGATTTAACATGAAATAATTTATGCCGTAAATGTGTATTAAATATTTTACAGACAGTAATTCTTCTGTCATTTGATTGTACCAGGAAGTTAGCAGTCAATTGGGCATGGCTGCAATTTTTGAGCCCGCCAGACCTATGCAACATGTAATTGCATAGATTTATTCATAAATCAATGATTATCACATATTTTATCACACAATCTTGAAGCGTGGGAAATATCTCGGTGTCTATATAGAGAAGCGTATGCCATCATATGTTATTGATATATATTAAATAGAGGGGGCATGAATGTTATTCAATAATACACACTTTTTAGTAGCAAAATTTGTGTTATGATTATGTTACTTGGCTGTTGATATCTGTTCGATTATAAATCTAATAAAGATAACACGTTCTTATGTGAAACAAGGACACGTCACCATTGTGTAGCTAGAAGCCTAGAACTATTCATAATTTTTCATCAGATAAGACTGCTAGATTAGAGTGAACTCTGCATACTGCCATGACCCTGAAACTGCTATCTGATAAGTATCAGAGTTATGCCTCTTTCTCATTGATGTGTCGGAGAGGTGTAAATAACATGGTTTGTACACAAATACAATTATTGTTCACTATAATTTGGCAGGTCAATGTGAAGAATGTGAATAACGAGAACATACACAATCTAGTCTGCCCAATACAAATGTCACCTCAATTTTGCTGGCTTTTGGACCTATACGGCAGTTGGTTCATAAGTGGAGTGAGAGTCACTGCTGTCTCACTTCATTTCGGTTATTACTGATTGAAGCAAATTTACATAGTTCAGAGCGGATCACGTACTTATCAATTACAGTATTCCTCAAGGTACCTAGCAATTGAATAAAAAGAAAATTACATAATGACAGTCTTTATTTTCGCAATACCCAAACTTTGCTTTCTCTCCAAACTGAAACTTCGCTTCCTCATGGTGACAAATTCATATTTTTAAACTTTGCTTTCTGAACTTTATTTTCACAATACCGGAACATTCAAAGCAGAAACTTATCAAGTTTTCAACCCAATTCATATTTCAAACTGCCTAATCTTTATTTAGTTAAATGCACGTTTTTTATTTTCCACCTCGCAGAAAGTTCTAGACCAGGTGTCGGGAAACAAGGAGAAAAGACAATGTATGAGCTAAGAAGCTAGCCAGCAACTTCGCTTTAACAGATCAGTTCGTCAATACAGGCCAAACGTCAAATATGCTGGAAAATAAAATATACGCCTTTTAGCAAAAGATTCCACTCGTGCATGTTCCTCCGACAAGCTTCGGAGCAACGTGGTTAGATTGCACCTTTTCGCAAAGACTAGATGTAATAGATCACAGGACGGCTCCGTGTCACTCTAAAAGCCATCACAGGTGCTCCTTCTGTGCACGACAACCACCAAACATAATAAAATCAAGCGTATATCAGAAGCATAATTAGGCAGCTAATTCCGCCAGCAATGTGGTACACTATGACATCCATCTATATATGAACACTACCAGCTAGCCACTCCTGATCAGATCCTTCTAATTTACTTTGAGAATGCACTGCCAGTTTGAGAACCCATAAGAAAATCTCAAAAGGTGACTCAATAAAAGAAAATTATGTTGGTATATTTTTATTTATGGACCATAATCGAAAAATTTTGAGACCCATAAAAGTATACAAAACAAGTTGGCCACAAATATCTTTAGATAAAAAATGAAGGGAGCGGTCATATTTATAAACAAACTGAGACGCTGCTAAAACAGAATAATATAATTATTTTAGAGAAAAGAGTTTGGTGCGTATGCATATATAATTATTGTGTTATAATCAAAGGGAAGAAATCGAGACACGCGTAGGTTGCCTGGTAGGTGATGATAGTGTTCGTCTTCGCTTTGGACGGATTGTCCCTCGCCGTTAGTTGTCACTCATATGGCCGCCGCGCAGTCCGGAAACCCGACTAATAACTAGCTTGAGAGATGCTACTTAAAACAAAATTTGCGAGTAATTAATGAATTGAATCGCCCGTGTAATCGTGCGATCAAGGACACGATGGATATGGTTGGCATCTTTTCCGGCTTGTCTCGTTGCGATCGATCCGTCTTACAGGCTGGTTGATTGACTGGGTTAGGTTAGACCTAGCTAATTATTGCGTTCAATTAAGTGGCGCACGGTTGGTTCATGAACGTTTAATTTTAATATTCTTTATTGCAATTGTGTGTATGTTTAATTCTTGGCTGCTTGCTGGTGGTGTGTTGCCTGCTTGGGTCTGGGTGGGAAAAAAACGAAATATTCATTTCAAAATGTACCTCTAGAGTATTTCAAAAATATTCATTTCAAAATAAATAAATAAATGAATACTCATTTTAAAATCACAACAAAGAACCTTAGGACAATGATGAGTTAAAATTTTCTAATATATAGGACAATAGTTTAACATTGTAAATACTATAAAAGACAGACATATACGGCTTTAGGATAGCAGTATTTATTAGTTCAATTAAATAATAGCAACACACAAATCGCAATTTCTGTAGGCTTGATGCTGATATATGAAGTCACAGTTTAGTAGATGAGTATATATCTCCTTAATTACCTTTAATAATAATAATAATAATAATAATAATTTCACCAGTTTATTACGAATAAAATACAGCCGAATTAAGAGACAAGATTTGTGTTTATTTCTGGATGCGATGAGATATGCTGTGTTCGCATTACCGATTTCCCAATATGGCGTGGTCTCTTGGGTAAAGTGGAACTGCACGGTCGTGTATACTGATCAAAACCACAAGTTCAATAGGTTTACAACCACTTGTCTCTAAAAGATTACTGTCAAGCACAAGAGCAACACCATTATCTGGCCTCGAAAGTGCAGATATGTTCTTGATGTGTGGTGAAACAGAGAGAAAGAGTTTTAAATGACAACGATAACCGTGCAAAGTTCAATATGAAATGGCATATTTGTACGGTTGTACCACAGGTATCATCCAAGTGGTCCAAGTTGGTCCAAGTTGGTCAATATATACTCATTTTGTTGACCTTTCTTTCACGATTGTCAAGATCATGCTGCATCAATTAAAACGAAGCTTCAGACATCAAAACGTTTGGTGTATTATTAGCCATGATATTTTATGGTTGTATAATTGCAAAGTATATCAAAATGATATATAGTACTCTCTCCCATTCCAATTTATATGTAGTTTTAGCTTTGAGCACGGGAATCAAGAAGAGCTGAAAAAGGTGCGGTGCAACGGAAACAAGGAGGGGTGGGAGAGGAGAGAGATAGAGATAGGCATTGAAAGGCGAGAATGACAAGTAATTTGAAAAAATATTTGCAGTAAAAATATTTGTTACTAACAAAATACATAGTGGGAAAAATCAGTTTGCTCATTGTCAACACGAGAAATTGAAAAACATTGTTTCGTCAATAATTATTATATATTTTTCCTTGCAGTGTGATCTGTTGGTTAAGATCTAATGGACTCATTCAGTGTTTTTTTTTTTAAAAAGGCATGCATGTATGCTTATTGTTCTTGTCACACCACTGGTAGCATGCACATATATTATACTACATGTATCTATATACAGTGAAAGGAGACAAATCAGGCAAGTGGTGAACCACGACTCCCGAGACAGGGATGGGTGAATACACAAGCCGTCGCGCGCACATACTCCCTCACTCCCACAGTAACACCTCGTACTTTCTGTAAAAGGGGACTGTTTGCTTTCGTGCGATTTTTACCATTTGAGGCCAGACCGGGGAACACGCAGCGAGTGAAACTCGTGCGCCGTGTCGTCGCCTGGCCGGCTGCCTCAGTAAAAATTCGACTTAGCAGCAAATGAAACTAACGGAACGGAAGGAACATGGTAAGTTGTAGTAAAAGTTAGGGTCCCTCTAATTTTTAGACATCTGAAATTTGAAAAGATGTCAGACGATAAGTAATTAGTAATTAATTATTTTTTATTAATCACTAATTTTGTAATTAACAATTTATCATAATAATTTACACATTTAACCATTTTTTCTTTCAGACATTTGAAATTCGAGAAGGTTTAAGACAATGTGTGATTAATAGTTAACTATTGTCATTAACTATTAATTCTTCTGATTAGCAGTTAATCATAATGGTTATAAAATAACTATTTTTTCTATAGTCTATACAATCACATAATTATTTTAATTGACTACTTCCTCCTGGATCGTAATATTTTTCACCGGTTAGTTCAATGAATTAACCGGTAACACACATTTCGAATCAGGAGGAAGTATTTTACAACTAACGTAATCTTTACAATTTACAAATGAACAAATTAACACCTAGCACCGCCTTCGTCACCACACGCTCCCACGCCAGCAGCTCGCCTCGGCCGCTAAGCACGCCGCGCCGCCCCGCCCCGCAGCTGAGCATGCCGCGCCGCCCCGTGCGCCGCCTAGCATGGCAGCGTTGGGCCGCTGAGCGCGCCAAGACACCATGCGCGCGCTGCTCTGCTGCCAAGCGCGGCCCAAACGCCTTCTATGACCGACAATATCGGATCGAGTAGGGAGAGGGGGAAAATATAGGGAGGAAGAAGATTAAGTTATCAGTAATCCTATTCATCAGGTGACTGAAATATACAAAAAAAATCAGGCGACCGTCAATTTTCTTTAAGTTTGGTGCTGCCTTATATTCTCCCAATCCCTCTCCTCCTTCCCTGTCTGACACCGTCTTTTTTCCATTCCCGATACCCAATCATAAAGAAAGGAGAATCGATTGAGGCAGGCTCAGCGGCGCGGCAGAGCCTTGAGGCGGCGCGACTGAGGGAAACATGGTGGAGTGGCAGAGGCTCAGAGGCGGCGCGGCTACGGGAAACGCGGCGGCGGTCCGGCGGCAGCGTTCCGGTCACGGCGAGCAGCAGCAAGATGGTGCGGCAAGCATTGGCGCGGTGGGCGCGGCGCAACAGCGGCGACACCGTATCTGAGGAAGAACCGTGTGTTTTTTTTGTTAATTGTTAATCTGTAATTGTTAATTCGTAATTGTAGGGTTATGTTAATTGTAAAATAGTCAAACATAAAATTTGTAATTGATTCATGTATAGAATTAAGGATTAATCGCTAATTACAAAATTAGTGATTAATGACTGCAATTAGCTTTTTATTACCCGGTGTCTGAAATTTTTCTAAATTTCAAGCACATGACAAATAGACAAACCCTTAAGTTATTAGCATTAATCGTAAAGTAAATCTAATGATCTCCTGATAAATTCTAAGATTTCAAGCACATGTAGTATTGGATTTGGTTACAGGATAAGTAAAGCATCTGCTCTTTTGATGACCACACGTGGTAGACCACTGTCGTTTATTTGGTTACACGATATGAGTAAAACATCTACTCTTGGGTTGCGCTAGACTTGTACTATGATGCAATCTTTTGGGAGCATATCTATTGGTCGAGCTGCTCAAACATCTGGCGATTTATTTGATGAGCCTGAACTAGATTCTAGCAAACATCAAATGGTCTATTACATGTAGCAGAACGTGAACAATTTAAAGCGTGTAATATTGAATTTTTTTCTTTTTGGAGCATATGTTTATTTGTGTTCGCTATTCGTCTTGGACATACGTCCCTCGTCTAGATGATTCTACATGCATGTACGCCTGGTCTTGCATGATAATTGGGCGGGAATAAAGCGGCATGCATGCACGCAACGCAGGCAGGCAGGCGGTAGCCATTTCTCCTTCGCGCGTGTACTGACACGCCTGCCGCCGTGGACCATGTACGTATTCTGTGTGTCACGTCCTTTCAACCTCAAACAAACATATCTTTCGTGGTTCACATATAAACGTGTCAGAGAGTCAGTCCATATAGATGTTTATATATCAGAATGGAACCAGCAGAATACTTGCAACAATGGGATGGGTACAAAAATGGCCGATCCTATGGGCCAACCGTCGAGAATACTTTGAGCTGGACATGAAACCTACGATCGAGTCTATACGCGACCTATGTTATGTAGCTGCGAGCTGATGGCACAGCCAGTGTGCTCGTGCCTGCACATGATGCATGTGCACAAACAGTGACGGACGAATGTTCAGAAACAGTGTGGTTCCAACACAAGATGTTATCCGGTGCAGCATGTACCAGCAGTGCATGATAATGTTTATATATGAACTCGTGCGATATGGCTACGCCGAAAGCTAGTCTACATGGTGTTTATGTAGCTGTGCAGCTGGCCAGACCTCACATGGAAGAACAAGAATGTACAGTGAGTTTTTAGGTCGCCGAGAATGTTTTGGGAAACTCAGCTGTTTTTAGGTCATTCCTCGCCGTAGAACTTTCTACAGGTGGGTGAGTCTTCTGACCTAGCTAGCACAAGTGAAGCATTTACGACTATTTATTCTTTTTTTTTTCAGAGGTAGGCAACATGCTCGTTGACAGTGATGCGCTCATGTGTTTATCGAGTGGTGAGTGCCCGATAATTTCGCATATCCGAATATGCAATTTCGGATGTGGCTGGAGAAGGTTCATTGCACTGCACTGGTATATATGAAACTAAATTAAGAATACAGCAGCAGCATGATAACGATTTTCGTGTCAGCAACAATTCCTTAGTCGTATCGGCAAATATCTGGCCACTGACGGGTCGCCACGACTACATTGCATATTCTCTCGCTTGCTGGCATGTATTCACGCAGGTTCATGCATCGGGGAGCACACGGACTTGGAGTGAAGAAACTTACAAGACGACGCACCGACTTGTGTCATAAACTATTTTAATGTAAGCTAATCTGCGACATTTGTATGGCTATGAGTCATCAGTTGTTAGATTAGAACCTACCGTAGTGCATATTTATTTATTTATTTATTCATTTATTCAGTCAACCTAGCTACCATTTAAAAGATTCACGGAGGTCAGTTGATTGATCCTGCCAAAACTTGTGGGTACCACCTGTTCCAACACTCTCAATCACGGCCGATTTAATCCACTTTAGGCTCCCACACTGCTACATCAAGCTTCATCTCAGACGGCTCCAAACGTATTATCACACGCGGTTTTTAAAACTGCATGGGACAAAGAGCCGGCAATAATTTGAGAAAATTATTTATTTACCCAAGCGGTTGTTTTTTAAAATCCGCCTGTGATGTTCGTTCATCACATGCAGTTATTGTATCATTCGTCATCGTAGTCGCACTTTTTTACGGACCACCTGTGTTTGAAAAATCGAGGCGTCTGTGAAAATGCTTTTTGTAGTAGTGCCAAAAGGGTAGCACAAGCTTCTCCTTTTGCTGTACAAGGTCATGCATATATGAATATGACCACTAGGATTATACAATATTTGATTTTATGAGCAGCATCTGTAGGTATATATGCTCATCAAATACACAAGATAATAAAAAAATATGAAAACTAAGCTGGTAGTAGTATGTTGGTCCGCGTTTGAGATTCTAAACTTAGTAAACAAAGATCGAGGAGGAGCGCAAAAGAGACTGTCTCTGATATGGGTAAACGAGACGTGCCCACTTTAGCGAGGTCCTATGCACGACTCGGTTGAGTGTAAAAGGAGACGAGCATCTTTACGACTCGTCTCATTTAAGTTAATATTCGAGACGCACCCGCTCCTCTGACAAAAGAGAGACGAGCTTAGCGCAAAGCTTGTCTGTTATTTAAACGAAAGGAAATGAAACGTGCTTTACAGAAATATCGTCTCCTTTAATTATCACATCTCCGATTCACGGGCGTACTTTGTGATCTTCTCCCTTTTGCTTCGTTCATTTGATATCACACATGGATGAACACATTCACTGAACGAATGACCATATTCACTTTATAACTAAATGGATTGTCATTCCAATCACTACGTAAGAAACCCAATAGGAGACAAAGATGGGCGACACGCTCAAAGGAGGGCGTCTCTGATATGGTTCAGCAAGACATGCCCGCTTCAGCGAGGATCTAACATGGATCGGTTGAACGTACAAAGAGACGAGTTACACTACAGCCCGTCTCAGTTAAGAAGGTATTTGCAATGCGCCATCCTCTTTGACAAACAGGAAACACGCTTCTGACAAAGGGCGTCTCCTTTCTGCAAAAGAAATGAGACGTACTTCATAGAAAGCGTGTCTCCTTTGTCTCCGGTCAGATAGACACGAACACATCGTTGAACGATGATACTCATTCATTCACAGTTGAACACACACGATACTCATCACACAGATAACACATGCATTCATTAACAATATATTAGAGAACACAAGAAAAAAGTACAAGAGACAAGAAAAGAAAAAACAACATCAACTAAAAACAACAAAATAAAACCTAAATCCTACTCCTTCTCCCCCTCCTCCTCCTACTCCTCTGGCAGCCATCCGACGTCGGTGCAACAGAAGTCCTGGCCGGCTGCTCCGCCGGTTGCTTCGGCTGGTCTAGATCCAACGGTGCAACCTCGTGACCGAGGTTCCTCGCCATCGCCGCTGTCGAAGTGTGGAATACGACACTTCCCCCGGACCCGTTGAGAAGCAGCCCGCAAAGGTTCTTTTGTGGTTGGGAGACACAAGATCAATATCAAGATGGTGACCTTAGAGATTTACGTGGTTCAGGCCGCTTGAGCGTAACACCCTACTCCACGAGGTTTGTGTGATTGTATTGATCTAGTGAGTTCGCTGAGGTCAGGTCGCAATAGCCTGGATCAGAATCCCTCCCCCCTCGTGTGGTGCAGCCCTTTTATAGTTCTAAGGATTGACCGTTACAAAGCTGACCTGACCCGACATGTGGCCCTAGCATGCTTAATGACCTAATATACTGTCTAAAGAGTATTAAGTACAATTAATTGTGTGGTAACGTGCCTTCATGGCAGCGTTACCCCTATTAACGGTGCACTGATCGTGTATCATTAATATGACATTAATGACACATTATCAAGCCTTATAACTGCCACCTTAACCATCCTTGAATGTCTGTAATGGTCATGATTGACTTGTATTCCCGTTGGTGATGAAGGTCGGAGGCTCCACATGTGGCAGATCCGGAGCTTTCCCTTGCGGGAGAGTGGGTCTGAGGTTGCTGTACACGTGTCAGTATCGGAGCTCCTCTCTGACGGGGGCTAGGTCCGGGGCTGTTGTACACGTGTAGTCGCCAGAGCTTCCCTTGGTTGGGAGTTTAGTTCCGGGCTTAACATGTTAACCCGGGAGCCAGCCATGTGATAGGAGCGGATCCGGTGCAACGTGCCATGTGGGACCTGCGAGAGCCTTTGATTCTGACGGGTGGAACTTCGTTGCACTTGTTGCGGTATCGTGGGGTACCCGGTACATAGGGTACCGATAGTGGCCCTCGGGCCCACCTCTGGGAGAAACCCTTTTGGATTAAGTTGTTCTACTGGAGGTGGGGCCATTCTCGATTCCCGCGCTTTGATTTTCAAAAAGTCCTCTGATGCGCCGATAGAGTGGCGGTTCGGGGGTGAACCTTCGACGTGTGGCTTGTTATGAATACGACAGGTGAGATCTTTGAGTGCGGATCTCACGCAATTGAAGGTTGCCGGTTCCCAATACGAAAACCGTATCGGTTCTGGACGCCCTGTCAGAGCGCCGACCTTGGGTTTCCTGCCGCTCATCATGGCAACGGTTGGCCTTGGGTAAGGACCTCGATCTCTTCGTCGGGGTGGTCCCAGGTCCACTCGTCATTGATGGGGCATATTTTTGAAAAAGTGCCTTTGATCTCATTGCGGTTTCCATCCAAGCGTCACATAGGCTTACTTAAGAAGGAAAGTGTGCACGGGTTGAGGACTCTTTACGCCTTCATTCATCTTTGTGCTCAGAGCCTCCTAAACTCCGCCTAACTTTCCATTCTTTGCTCTACATTACCGCGATGGAGTTGGGTCTCCCCAAGAGCCGCCTCAAGAGCGATGATGATCTGAAGAAGGTCTGGACCTACATGGGGTGGTCCAGTGACTCCTTCAACCATCTGGTCCGCGCCGGCAAGCTCCCGTTCAAGAAGGAGCGCAACAGCGACATGGTGTACTTCTCTGTGTACGCCATGGTGGGGCTGATCCCACCTTTCTCAACTTTCCTTTTGATGTTGCTGGACTTCTATGGTCTGCATCTGTATCACCTTGGCCCCCATTCTCTTCTTCTTGTGTCGACATTCGTCCACTTCTACGAGATGTGGGTGGGTATCCCCCCTGCGTCGAGCTTTTCCGCACCTTCTTCACCATCCACACCACCAGGAAGGGGTTCAAATTTCTTGGCTTCTACTATTTCGTGAAGTTAGAAATGCCCCTACAAATACTTGAGGTCGTTTCCTTTCGGCAAGTGGGACAACTGGAAGAAAGATTGGATCTTCGTCATGGCAGAGGAACATGAGAAGTTGGAGCTGCCCGAAGGTCTCCCAAATGTTGACACTGATGCATGTAGTGTGGTTCCGGTGCTGTCAGAGGCCTTCAACCCTGCCTTGACCAGGATCCACGAATGCGTGGAAGGTGGAGTGACCCCCTAGATGGTCTTCTGCATCTTCCTAGTCAACAAGTGGGCTCTACTGAAGAAGAGAGAGAAGCTTGCGTGGGCCCTCAACAGCGTGATGGATGAAGACCGGATTGAAATCGGTCTGAAATCCAACTTGGATGGCGCAGCTTTGGAGCTTGATCTCAAGAAGTTCCAGCATGGAATTGATGTTGAAGGCGACGACTTAACTCCGCCGGCGGCTTTTCTCTCTCTGAGCATGGAGGTGCAGTTCAGAAGGGAGCTCCGGAGGAGAATGCCAGCGCTTGACGATCTTGGTGAGGGGGAGAGGCTTTCAAACACCAGATTGGCGATCCCCGGAGCTTCCGAGGGTTATCCTGTCTCCGCCCCGAGCCGAAGGACTGAAGACATCGGCAAATGCAAGGGCAAAGAGCAAGCTGAGCCTTCCAGTCGGAAGAGGAAGTTGAAGCACGCTGACGGGAGGTCCGTCAGGCCTGCTCCCTCCACGATGGCTGCTTCTCCCCGGAGTGGGAGGTCTTCTGCTACTACCCCTACTCCGGTTCAAGTGTCTTCAAGAGGCGTCAGCTCTGGGCAGGCGACCCCGGCTTTAGTGCCGGCTAGAAGCTTTAAGTCTGGGAGTTCTTCCCGTCGAAGGGAAGCTCCGATCGAAAGAACTTTGACAGCTGCGAGTGTTACTCAACTGAGGTCCAAAGCAATTGTCTCACCAGATTTGGTGGGCTCTAAGCTCCGGGCCTGAGAAGAAGAGGTTCCGAGGCGACTGGGGTGGTAGCATCCCAAGGTAAGCATTGATTGCTCACTCTGAAATGTTAATCTTGCTTTTGGATGTGTCTTTAATCTTCTCATCCATTTTATTTTTAGGGTGTCGAAGAAGGGACCCAGAGCTTCAACGCCTGTTGCAACGGTTGGGGCTGCTCCAGCCAAAGCTCCGGCTTCGATTGTTGAGCCTCCTCATCAAGCAGAGGTGGAAGTCGCGGCAGCTTCGGCGCCAGCTGTCGTGAGCCTGGACTCGAAGTCCTCACCTATAGCTTCTGTGGTAGAGCCAGACCGCAGGAGGGAAGTTGAAGAGGTGCTCCAGGCGGCAGAGGTTGATGCTCTAGCACCGGCGACGCCAGAAGTTCCGGCTTCCGAGCCGGAAGTTGCCGAAGCCCTGGCTGTTGAGCCAAAGGTAGCTGACGCCTCAGCTATTGAGTCGTAGATCACCCAAGCGCCGGCCCTTGTGCCGGAAACATATGAAGATCCGGCGGCTGAGCCGAAGGGGGTAAAGGGTCCAGCTGCTGAGTCGGAGGAGGTTGGAGGTCCGACAGCTATGCCAGAGGTGGTTGAAGGTCTGGTGACTGTGCTGGAGACAGTTGCCGCGCCGGAGCCCAAGCCAGTGGAGGTTGAGGCCCCAACTTTAGGTCCTGCCGCTGCTCCAGAAGTGGTGGTCCCGGAGGTACCAGGGTCGTAGCCAGAGCAACTTGCAGGACCTGCGACAGGTCCTTCAACGTCGGAGCCGTTGACTGAAGACCTAGAAGGGGTGCCTTCACTTGCTCCGGAGGCAGAAGTTCCCCCCGTGGGTTCTTATACTGCCACTGAAGGGCTCCAGGAGAGTGGCCCCAGCACCGCAAGAGTATAGGGGACCACTATTGTAGAGTGGGACCCAATTTTTGTGACGAAGAACCTGTTTGAGCCTGCAGAAATGGTCCCAGCAGGCCCGAAACCTATCCTCCTGGCGTTGTCCATAGACAACTCCTGCTCAATCCTCTAGCAGTTCCAGCTCGCCTTCGACCATGAGAGCAAAACTTTGGAGGAGGAGCGCAACACCTTGAGGCGTTGGCGCAACAGACTCCATTTTGAAACCAAGCTTGCTCAGACGAGGCTAGCTGACCAGAAAGAATGGATCAAGGGGGAGAAGGTTCGGTTAGAGTACTGGGACATGTTGATGGAGGAGGAGGCCACCATCCGGGCGCTCGATGCTAACTCCAAGGAAATTCTGGAGCAAGCCATAGAGAGACGTGATGCTGCTGACGAGCGTTACGAAAAGCTCGTAGAGTTGAGTTAAACTCTCATGAAGCATCGAGCGGACCTGGAGGCAAGGGAGGAAAAACTCCTGGGGCAGCAGGAGGATGTGGTGAGAAGAGAGGCGGAGGTCACCCAGAAGTTGACTCTGGGTGAGAAAAATTTGGCGGATCGCAGCAAAAAGCTGGATCTATGGAAGGAGGAAGATAGGAAGAAGAACTCGAAGGTGAGGCAAAAGCTCTCGAAAAGAGAGTATGACATTGCCGCTAGGGAGGAGAGAGTCAAGGGCAGGGAGAAGGACCTAGCTGAGAGGTGGAACCGCATCCACGTCCGAGAGACGGAGCTGGCTGACCAGGAGAAGCAGGTTGCTGAAGTCAAGCAGCATCATGCTAAGTTGGCTGAGCGACTTGCCCGTGAAGGTTTAGAGCTTGCGGCCGCCTGGAGGTCCCTAGAGGAGCTGCGAAGCTCGAAGGCAACTGAGTCCCTAATGGTATGGGACTTCTTGGGCCATGCGGATAGGGCCCTCGTGCCTCTTGGTTTCAGTCCAGTACGCCCAGAGAACCCGGCGCGGGAGTTGGACCAGATGCTGGCGGCACTTAGCTCTGCTGGCAGCAAACTCGACGCGATGGGTGACGTCATCGCCGATCAACTGGAGACAGAGGGTAAGTCCTTGGCCAAGAACATCGGTGAGTATGTCTTGGCATGTTACAGGAGCCGAGACCCCCAGTTCTCCCTTGATCCAATCTTTGAAGGAATCATCAAGGAGGAGGAGGATGTCGCCAGGGCTAGTGTCCAAGAGGCTGCTGAGAAGGTTGCTTCGTTTTTCCACAGGACCTAGATCCTCCAGTAGCTAGGACTTTTCTCCCTTTGTCCCTTGTAATCTCAATTTTGTAATCCGATTCTTCTGATTAATGAAATCCTCCTTTTTGCCTTGAATTTAACTTTGTCTTCAATATACTGTGTCGTGTCTTGTTGGCCCCCTGGTACATGTGTATAGTTGAGGTTTGTGCA
This sequence comes from Tuctoria greenei, assembly GCA_036927565.1. Classification (NCBI taxonomy): domain Eukaryota; kingdom Viridiplantae; phylum Streptophyta; class Magnoliopsida; order Poales; family Poaceae; genus Tuctoria; species Tuctoria greenei. The sequence goes on along the minus strand of JAYESD010000005.1, from coordinate 155,443,758 downwards.
TGTACCAAAGGTTATGACAGTATGTTGAAGTCTTCGATTTTGAAGCGTTGAAGACAGGCCCCCTGGAATGGTCGGAGCTTGGTAGCTCTGACATCAACATATTAGATGTTGACAGCGGACCTATCTTGGGAGATGTCGGAGCTTAGTAGCTCCGGCGTCGTCCATCATCACTATGAATTTTTGCTTTTCCTGCACATTAAAGGCAAGAGAGAAAGTAAAATTTGTCCTCCTGTCTATAAATTGGCTGTGGCTTATTGTTCTTATTTGAACTTTAGATTTGAAGAAACTCAACATGATAACAAGCGTTTTGATAGAATCTTCCTAGATCCTCATGCCTTTTTAGTACTCACCCTACTGAGGTCTGCCGGGGTGTAGGTAGAATGGCGTGCTTAGGGTGCAGGACCAGGCTAAGTCGATAGCACACTCTGGACCTATGTTGGCTTGATGTTCAGGCAAGTAGACTATGTGGCGGTGTTAAGATCCAAAAAGACTATCAATAAGGCTTGTAATGCATGTGAATTACTTGAAACAAAACTCAAAAAGATTTGGACAACTTCATTATAGACAAGCGAGGTAAAAATAATTTGACATATTGAGCCTTGTACAAAAAGTAAATGGAGTCTGTTTTCACACAATAGTGCTTTTCATTATAGGTTCAGATTACAGGGGAGACAAGGACACACTTAGGATGCTGGACCAAGCTAAATGTGCTATAAATCTTGTGCTAGGCCAGAGCAAGTAGTTACACTTTTAGTACTGTGACTGTTTCAAGTGTTACTTGAACTTCCCGGACCCTCCCGGAGGGGTTCGGATGTTCTTCCGGAGGACTTGCTCAACTCTGTATAACGACTCTACAACATGCATTGTGTATAATTACAGATTCACCTCCATAATTCCAAGCATAAAACTTATGGAGGTGCTCGATGTTCCAAAGATTGGGAAGTGGGATCCCATCCTCAGTTGCTAAGCGAACGCACCCTGGTCGGGATACTTTAATGACTCAGAAGGGACCTTCCCAGCTGGGGGAAAGTTTGTTCATCCGTTCACATGTTAGTATCTTCCGGGGCACCAGGTCACCTTCTTCAAGCTGTCGGTCACGCACATGCCTTTGATGGTAGCATCAGAGCGCTTGGCGATAACGTGCATTCCGAACAGCTGCTCAGCACCTTCCAGCATCGACGAGGTCAAGGTATTCACGCCGGAGCTGGTCCTGCATGGCTTCGTCGAAGGTCGGACCCAGAGGGACCCCAAGATGATCTCTGGAGGAAGTACTGCTTCAGCTCTGTACACTAGGAAGAATGGAGTCTCCCCAGTTGACCGGTTAGGTGTTGTCCTATTCGCCCATAATGTGGAAGGAAGCTCTTCAATCTAGTTAGCTCTGTGCTTTTTCAAGCGCTCATATGTGCGCGTCTTGAGCCCTTTTAAGATTTCTGCATTTGCTCTCTCGGCTTGGCCATTGCTTGCTGGATGAGCTACTGAAGCATAGCTGAGTTGAATGCCAAGGTCTTCGCAATATTCTTGGAATGCAGCACTTGTAAATTGTGTTCCATTGTCAGTTATTACTTTGTTTGGAACTCCAAATCTGCATATAGTGGACTTCACGAACTTGATTGCTGACTGTTTGTTGATTGTTACTACTGGAGTTGCTTCCGACCACTTGGTGAACTTGTCGATGGCGACATATAGGAACCTGTAACCTCCGACGGCTTTTGGGAAAGGTCTCAAGCTATCCATGCCCCACATAGCTAATGGCCATGTAGGAGGTATCATTTGTAGTGATCGAGCCGGTGTGTGAATCTGTTTTGCATGGAACTGAAATACTTCACATTTCTTCACTAGCTCAACCGCATCATGGAGTACTGTAGGCCAGTAAAAGCCATGCCGGAAGGCTTTAGCGACCAGCATACGAGAAGACGCGTGGTTCCCGCACTCGCCTCCATGGATTTCCGCAAGAAGATCGCAACCTTCTTCCCTTGCAATGCACTGCATTAGGATGCCATTGGCACTGCGTCGATAGAGATCCCCTTCTACCAACGTGTATCTTTTAGGCAATCTGACAATCCCATCAGCGGATACACTGTCTTCAGGAAGTATATTGTCTTTCAAGTAGCTCCAGATCTCCCAGATCCATGCATCGGAGCTAACTTGAGCTTCTGAGTCTTGCGTGCTGGGTTGCTCGAAGCTTCCGACATCATCTATGACCCTTGATGAACGCCATGGTAACAGGGCCACCGGGGCCACCAGCTTCGAGGTGCTGGTCTCGCCCCCTTCGCTCAGTTCGGCAGGCTGAGCTGTTGGTTTTGATAACCTTCGGACGAAGATTTCGTCAGGAACTGGAGCTCCGGTCGAGGCTTTCGTCGAGAGTTCATCGACTTTGGAGTTATGAAGGCGCTGAACATGATGGAGATCCAAGACTTTGAAGTCCTTCTGAAGCCTCTGGACTTCAAAGAGATAAGCAGCTAATTGAGAATTGATGTAGGAGCATTCACCTTTCACTTGTTTGATAATGAGTTGTGAATCTCCCTTCACCAATAGCTGTTTTACACCATAAGATAGTGCCACCTTGAGTCCATAGATGAGGTCTTCATACTCCGCCATATTATTGGTTGCCTTGAAATCAAGGTGTACCATGTACATGACCTTCTCTCCGGTCGGATCTAGGAGAACGATTCTATCTCCGACCCCCTGCTTCTGCACAGAGCCATCGAAGTAGAGGGTCCAGTGAGGCTCAGTGAATACCGGGACTTTGAGTTCTGGTTTCTACTCACTGTGGCCCCCAGGATTTGATGGAGAGGGAGTCCATTCCGCCACAAAGTTAGCCAAGGCTTGACTTTTAATTGCTTGTCTTGACATGAATTCTAGATCGAATTCTTCCAGCCCCGCTGCCCACTTTGCAATATTCTCAGTAGAATTAGGGTTTTGCAAAATTGCACGTAGTCGAAAAGAAGTTACCACTGATATTTTGTGGGCTTGGAAGTAATGACGAAGCTTTCTTGAAGCGGTAAGAACTGCGTAAAGCAGTTTATGCACCTCAATGTATCTTGTTCTGGCGTCATGGAGTACTTCACTGATGAAGTACACTGGGCGTTGGACTGTCTGGACCCTCCCGGAGGGGCCCGGAGCTTCCTCCGCATCAACCCGGACCCTCTCGGAGGGGTCTGGACCTTCTTCTGGAATTTCTTGGTCCCTATCGAAGGGAACCAGAGCTTCATACGGAGTGACCCGGACCCCCCCAGAGGGTTTGTATCTTCTTGTTCAGTAGCAGTTACTCCTTCGTTTGAAAGAGGTTGATCCTCCAACATCTCGCCTTGAGGATCCATGCCTGAGGGTTTATGCCCAAACTCACCTTCAGGTAGCTCCAGACCCTCCCAGAGGGGTCTCGTCTCTTGAATTGGATATGGCTCCGGTCTTTCCGCGACCAGGAACATACTGACAACCTCTGTAGTTGCCGAATTGTAAAACAGTAAAGGCTCAACAGGGTTTGGAGCTACCAGGATTGGTAGTGTGGTGAGGAGCTGCTTCATCTCTTGAAACGCCTTTTCTGCTTCTTCAGACCAATGAAATGGTCCGGACTTCCTCAAGAGTTTGAAGAAGGGTAGCGCCTGTTCTGCTAGTCTTGATATAAACCGACTGAGCGTAGCTAGGCATCTAGTCAACTTTTGGACATCTTTAATACGAGCTGGGGGCCGCATTTCTTCTATAGCTTGATCTTCGCCGGATTTGCTTCGATTCCTCGATGAGTCACCAAGAAACCTAGAAGCTTTCTGGCGCTGACCCCAAAGACATACTTGTCCGGGTTTAGCTTGGTGTGCGTAGTGCGTAACTTGTCGAAGACGGCTTGTACGTTGTCAAGGTGTGACTCCTTGTTTTTGATCTTCACGATGATGTCATCAACATACACCTCCACTAAGTCTCTAATTAGCTCTCCAAATGTTTTGTACATGGCTCGCACAAATGTTGAAGCAACATTTTTGGGACCAAATGGCATGGCAGTATAACAATACAATCCATCTACTGTTATGAAGGTAATATGCTCTTCATATTCCTTAGACATTTGGATTTGATGATATCCAGAATATGCATCTAAGCAACACAGTAGTTCACACCCGGAAGTGGAATCCACTATTTGATCTATTCTATGTAGTGGAAATGGATCTTTTGGACAGGCCTTATTTAAGGTGGTGCAGTCAATACACATCCGAAGCTTCCCACCAGCCTTGGGTACAACAACTGGGTTTGCCAGCCATTTTGGATGGAAGACTTCCCGGATGAATCCAACTTCGAGCAACTTCTTGATTTCCTATAGGATGAAGTTTTGTCGCTCAATCGATTGCTTCCGGGGCTTCTGGTGTACAGGCCGAGCGTCTGCGTAAATCTTCAGATTGTGCTCAATCACCTTCCTAGGGATCCCAGGCATTTGTGACGGTTACCAGGCAAACACATCGACATTAGCCCGGAGGAAAGTGATGAGTGCGAGTTCCTATTTGTTGTTCAGACCACCCCCCCCCCCCCCCCTGTTCAGACCACCCCCCCCCCCCCCCCCCCCGATATATGCGTAGTCTGAGTAGCATCAGGACCAATTTGGAAGTCTTTGACGGGAATGTCGGTGTCGCTGCTTGGTTGCACGCGAGGTGCGGAGGTAGAGCCTTTGTGACGAATACTTGGAGGATTCACAACTGGCTCTTTACTGGATGCTTCCTCTTGCGCTGTGGTAAGTGCATAGTGTTCTTCCAGTGCAGTAACTCCTGCGGTACGATCTCTGCGGATCCGGAGAACGCCCGTAGGTGTTGGCAGCTTCAACACCAGGTAGCCATAATGGGCAGCGGCCATAAACTTGTATAAAGCTAGCCTACCCAATATGGCATTTAATGGCAGACTGATCTGCGCAACGTCGAAGATCAACTTCTCGGTTTTGTAGTTCTCACGGTCCCGAAGGGCACCGGGAGTGTAATAGAACCAAGAGGAGTAATGGTTCTCGGACCTACTCCATAGAAAGGTCGGGATGGGCGAAGGCCGGAGCTAAAGCTTAACAAAAGCTTCGAAGCTTATGAGGTTTAGCCCGGAACCTCCGTCCACCATTACATGGTGGATTTGGATATTGTTAATGGTGGGTGACACCATCAACGGGAGTTGTCCAGCCCCGATCATGTTTCGGGGGCAGTCCGAAGCATCAAAAATGATGGGTGTATCCATCTACTTATGATGTGGTTCTGCCTTAACAGCAGGAGCTACCATGGCCATGTCCCGCCGTATTGTCTTGAGGATGCGACGAGAAGTGATGTCGCAAGAACCACCATAGATGGCGTTCAGAGTTTTCCGACGTTCATTGTCGGAGGCGTCGGAGGCGTCGGAGTCGTCGTCGACAGTGTTGTAGACGACTTTCAAGACCTTTTTAGGGTCCTAGAAACCTAGCTCCTCTTCAGTCGGAGCTTTGTCGACTTTTTATTTTCCTTCCCTTTGACGAAAAGGAACTTCTTCCCGGTGCTTGTTGTAGCGCTCAGCAAGGTTCTGGACCTCCCGACACTCACCCAAGCCATGTCGATTCATCTTGTGAATCAGACACCATGCTTTGGAACCGTTGCCGTCCTCTTATGAAGGATGAGGTCGCTTCTTGGGGCATGGCCCCCGGCTTCTAGGAGCTGCAGCAGCAGCAGCTGGAGCACCGGCCGATGGCTTCTTTTTGCCGTTGGGCTTTTTGTTCTTCTTGCCACTACCGAAGGTAGCGGCTTCAATTTTGGAGGACTTTTGGTTATCCTCCGGAGCTAGCTTAGAGTGCATTTCACAGCCCTCCGCAGCTCTAGCGCATTTGTCAGCTAAGCTGAAGAGTTCCGTGACATTGGTGGGGTTGATTGTCCTGTCGAATTTTTTCGGCAAGTGAGGCCGGAACTTCTGTGGCCACCTGACCATACGTAAGTGCATGGCCAGGGCAGAACAACCTCCTCCTACTCCTTGAGGAGCAGGATTGTCTCGATCCTCTTGCCTTTCGCAAGCACGCTTGATGTGGACTCGGTCGTCCTGTTGCCGGTAACGGCGATCCAATTCCGACCGCAGGTCATGAGTTGGAATCCTGGTGATGGTATGGGTGCGTCGTGCCCCGGGGGCAACGAAGTCACCTGCTGGGAGGCAGCACGCCTCCTTCGTTGAGAGACTTGTGGACAAGGCCGACCAGAGATGGTCCGTCGTTGTGAAGGTGCTCGCCTCGAAGGAGGAGGACCTTGGTTGCTGATGCCGATAGTCGTAGCTGTGACCAGATGGTCGACATCAGCCCTCCACTACTCCATGGCACCCTGGGGTGTGCCTGGAGGTGGTGGATGTTGCAGAAGAGCTCGCGCAGCAACGAGCGCGTGCTTGGGGTTGTTGTTTGCCGATGTGGTGACCGACGCAGATGCACCATCTCATTGATTGTCATTGTTTGCCGGAACAGATGGTGCTACAGTGCCTGCCGGAGCGTTGGCACCTGCTGGTTGCTGAACATTGGAGGGGTTGCCTCCAACAGGTTGTTCAACATGATTGCCGTTGGATGATCCAGCAGCTGAATTTACCATCTTGTGATCTCGGGACAAACATGCCCCCTACTTGGCGCGCCAAATATCGAAGTGTGGAATACGACACTTCCCCCGGACCCGCTGAGAAGCAGCCCGCGGAGGTTCTTTTGTGGTTGGGAGACACAAGATCAATATCAAGATGGTGACCTCAGATATTTACGTAGTTCGGGCCGCCTGAGTGTAACACCCTACTCCACGTGGTTTGTGTGATTGTATTGATCGAGTGAGTTCGCTGAGGTCAGGTCACAATAGCCTGGATCAGAATCCCTCCCCCCCTCTTGTGGTGCAACCCTTTTATAGTTCTAAGGACTGACTGTTACAAACTGGCCTGACCTGACATGTGGCCCTGGCGTGCTTAATGACCTAATACACTGTCTAAAGAGTATTAAGTACAATTAATAGTGTGGTAACGTGCCTTCATGGCAGCATTACCCCTATTAACGGTGCACTGATCGTGTGTCATTAATATTGCATTAATGACACATTATCAGGCCTTGTAACTGCCGCCTTAACCATCCTTGAATGTATGTAATGGTCATGATTGACTTATATTCCCGTTGGTGATGAAGGTCCGAAGGCTCCACACGTGGCAGATCTGGAGCTTCCCTTGCGGGAGAGTAGGTCCGAAGTTGCTGTACACGCGTTAGTACCGGAGCTCCTCTGTGACGGGGGCTAGGTCCGGGGCTGTTGTACATGTGTAGTCGCTGGAGCTTCCCTTGGTTGGGAGTTTGGTTGCAGACTTAT